>SNQJ01S0022599.1:127130-139023 GCA_010110895.2 Picea sitchensis
ATCCTATGATTGCAACTCATATGCCTTAGGTATGAATCCATTTAGTAGCGACACAAAACCTTTTTTCTAAAATTATAAGTGTCATTATTGAATGGTAGAGACTTACCAAACATGGGTTCCTTAGTTATATCCTCTGCGCCATTCGGTGCCCATGCAGAGACTTTTGTTCGTAGGACCAAGTGTCCCTTATAGCTAATACATGATTGTATGTATGAACCTCATTTATTACTCATAAGCATGATGACCTATACCTAGCAGGTCTCCTAACAATTCCAGTTTAAGCTCTTTTTCGACTCTCTCAAAAAGCAAAAATATTGCAGAGTGAAATTGTCTCTTTAACACTCGTAAATTTGATTTGAAAGGAGATCTATTTGGTGTAAGTTTACCCCTTTTTCAAACCAAGTATACTAAGATTACGAAGAAGGAAATTATTTGGCGTTAAGTTGTAATTGGATCTCATTCTCTTGCTTGCAGTATTGATCCTATTTCTGGTTCTCTCTTTTGCATTATAAGACTATCACCTCAACAGTTTGCATCATCATCCAAGCAGATCCTTGTCTATACCGTTTTCATATTGACTCCCTATAACCAAGAGGAAACATTCCCCCGAGTGTTCATATGCTGCATGTACCTCTTTTCATTGAGAATAAGTATGTTCCATTGTTGGAACTAGTTTCTTACTTGCAACACTCATTTCCTCCTCTATATCATAACATTCATTTGAATATGAAAAAACAAAAAAAGACAGGCGGTAAAAGAATATTATCTTATATTGGCACCATTTGTGTCACCTTTGAACAAAGAACAAAACTTTTGAGTCCACTTGTCATCAAAATTTTGGGTTTAGCATGACCTTACAAAGTTGAGCTCGTTAGTTAGATTTTACTCCCTCGACTGGTTACTCTTCCAGTCCCTATGGAGAGTTTGATTGTGCCTCCTGCATCACAAAGTTTCATCATTGAGTCTATGATTCCATATTCTTCCATATGTCTCATGCTCTTTTTCAAAGGATGTATATCAACTTGTGTCGGCCATTCCTCAGAAATCTTGACTTTTCATGTCAGCCATACCCTCAGTGTATCTCAGAGTTACATGAAGTTGTATTCCTACCATGCACCCTGGTCCTACTTTCATCATTGGTAGGTAACCTTGAACCCAACAATTGACATTTCATCATTGGTCGCTAACTAGGGGGCTTCCCTTGTGCTTGGAGGAAATAAATCTATTCACACATTGGGATTCGTGTAGTGTCTTGGATGCCATTAGCCTTATTGGTGGTCTCCTCGCCTTTGTCAATAGTTTTTCTTATTGGCTACTATTCAGAGGGTCTTTTTCGTGTACCGCTTGCATATGGCACATGTGAAAGACGCACAGGGTCATTGGTTCATGAACATGTTCTCCATATGATTTCTTCCAAATTATCAAGCTCCTTTTTTGTACCTTGTATTGAATGATGAGAGATGCCTCAATACTATCCTTTCAACGGGTCTCCTTCCATCGACTTCAGCCCATCTATTCTGGAAATGAGACCTAGAGTCTTATGAGTACCTAGAGCCTTGCAGTCATTAGTGGAAGGTTCTCCTGCCATCGACAATTCATAATAAATCAATTTCTCCTGATCGATGGATTCTTCAAGTGTTCGACCTTGACACCTTTATTCATACTTGTAAGAATGTACTCAGTGCCTTGATACCTACTTTCATTACCGGTCGGTTGTCTCTCATTTGTTAATGGTATACCTTAATGACCAATAACCAAATGAAGTCTCATTGTGTTCGACCTCAACTCATTTATTCACATGATGTATACTTCCACCTTTAGTGGATCGTGTAGAATACTTGAAGACATCAGTTCATAGACACAAATTTCTTGAGTTGTTTCTATCTTTCATTGGACCAGTACCTATGTGACTTCAGTGATCATGGGAGATCAGATTGTACTCCATCATATAAAAATATCTTCATATTGATTTTGAGACTGGTTTTACTCGGCCTTGTTTATGACTATGACAACCTTTGGCATGTAGCCACCTTTGTATTTCCTATTCATGGCCATGAAGAAATGTTTAGTATATTTTCACATGGATCTACAGTGTAATTCAAATTGGCATCCATGTGTGCAAAGTTAGTACAGATTGTAATATTCTCATGAGAAACTATTTCTTCCAGCTGGTTCTCCATTACTCCACTTCTAGGTATTATAATGTATTTCATCCATCGTAGATACTCCTATGACCTCACACATTAGGGGGCATATTTTATAGCAAGAATTTCCTCACACTGTGCAAATTTTCTCAGAAGGCCTTTTTCCATTTCCCTATGCAGAATTGAAGTCCCTTTTTGCAGTTCCCTGAGCTAAAAATAATATTTTTCCACATATACATGCCCTAACTATTATACAAGATGCGTATACGTAGGTTGTGTTGGCGCAAGTTTGATCAGACTAGGGTCCTTCTTAGGTTACCAACAAAAGGTATTGAGTAGTCTAGAGCGCTAGCATTTTCATCTCCCTCGAAGAGAAGAAGTCTCACCTGAAGCACTACTGATACAAATAGATAAGGAAGGGTAAGGAAAAGACTTAGGAGGATCCACAGAACCTTCGGGACTCATCTTGATCTTGTGCAAGAGACATGAATAAATCTGAATCTTATGTATGCAAGAATCGAACCTACTTATGTTGCGAACAAGCAATTAAACATAAAATCATCGAGTAGACTTATAAACCATAAAGAAGTATTGTAACGCATAAGTAAAACACACAAAGACGCATCATATTTTGAAAATTTAGATCCTTCTTCATATTATCTTCAGAATATTTCTTTAATTACAGACTCAAAAATATTTAGTAGTGTTCGGTACAAACTCTTGACTCTGGACTCATGTCACAGAGCTTTGATTCTCATATGGATAGGTTGATTACATTACAAACTAAAGACTTGACTTGAATCGACTTACAACAACCTTTTCAAGATGGAAGATCAGAGTGAACTTAATCTCAATATAGCCGAATCAATAGCTAACCAACCTACTAACAACAACCAACTAAAATCCCAACCCTTTTACAATCATGTTCATCCATATATATAGCGAGGTTGTGTCTTCTGTCTCAGTTTGCACACTTCCTTGTTTTATTGCAACTGTTTGTTTCTTAGCTGGCATTGCATTGTCTTTCACAATTGCTTTATGTTTCTCTTTCTCGCTCTATTGTCCAGCTTCTAGTGAAGCTTGCATAACTCATGCTTAGTCAAAACTTGTGCGACTCCTTATCCCAAAAATGAAGGGCCCAACAAGCTCTGACCACAACCCTTGACTCTCCCTCCAGTCAAGTGCTTGGTTCTTTTGCAAATTCCAGGAGCATCTGTTGTTTTCCCTTGTCCTCCTTTTCTTCTTCCTTCTGCTCTTTTGTTTGTGCTTTCTCTTCTTTTTTCTCTTCAAAATAAGGGCCCAAATCTAGGACCAACTCTAAGGATCACTCCTTCACTCAAAATTTTCCCACTTTATCCTGTCCCTTCATGGCAAGGAGTGATGCCTCTGCAAAAACCTGTTGGGTCTTCTCTTCAGTACACTTCTTTGGCTTGGAATTGACCAACAAGTTCCACTTGGAATCTGTTGTTGTGTCAACTTGATGCATCTGCATATACACTGGATGAATGATAGGTCATAAGTCACACAAATATTTCTTTTCTATGGACTATGCCTCAAATAGGGTTTTCAGTTCATTGTTCGCCTGTTGGATTTGGTCGAACTTCTATTGTTTCTCCATCGGATCCATCATGGCCACAACTTTTTCATTCAACATCTGGATCTTGGTGCGCACCTCCTCCAAGACTTGGTTCTGTTGAGCGATGATGGCCATCCAATCGGTGACTTCCTTAAAATCCTTTGTGCATTCCACTGTGTGCTTGTGTAGTGTTTCTCGGGCATCGTTGCCTTGTAATACTATCTTCTGCATCTACTCTTGCAGCTTCTGAGGTTATTTCTCTGCTTCTTGTTGAGTCTTTCATAACTGTTCTTCCAGGTTCTCAACATGAGTGGCGAGTTGTGTCCATGCTCCTTGTAGCAGCTCAACCTGGTGCTCCAGCTCGCCTGCATCACTGGCTTCAAGTACTTCGGGCGCAACCTTCTGAATCTCCAACCAAGCTTCAGCAAGTCTTTCCTGCACTCTTTACAGTTTGCGCTAAACTTGGATTTTTTCATGCACTTCCAACATCCTACATGTTTGCACAACAAAATCTTCCTTCCTTGCAACCTCAGCAGACCTCTCGGCCTCTTGGAGCCTTTTATCTAATTGATCAATTGATGCTCTAATCAGTCCAAATAAGTGCGTTGTTGGCCACTATATAAGGTCTTCGGATGAATAAGTCATGTCTCTGGGTGCTATTGTTTGTAGTGGAAGTCCACTGGATGTTGAATGCTCCAAGAGGGTCTCTAACTCCTCCTTTGTTGATGGTCATGGAACGATCCTCAAAATTATCTCTGAGGGAAAGAAAGTTAGAACCTCTATCCTAACTATGCATAGTTGCATCAGTGCTATGAATTTATGAGATTTTTGGAGAACCCACTCCATTTGTTGGCGCTCGGATGTCGTACTCTGCCCATGTGTTTATTCTAGTTCCTTTTGAGCCTCTAAGAGGGTCTCTAACTCCTCCTTTGTTGATGGTCATGGAACGATCCTCAAAATTATCTCTGAGGGAAAGAAAGTTAGAACCTCTATCCTAACTATGCATAGTTGCATCAGTGCTATGAATTTATGAGATTTTTGGAGAACCCACTCCATTTGTTGGCGCTCGGATGTCGTACTCTGCCCATGTGTTTATTCTAGTTCCTTTTGAGCCTCTAGTATCTCCTTCTCTTTTGTTGTGTTTGCTTCCTGCGTTGTTCTTTCTTGGGAACCCTCAACCTTGGATGGTGAGGTGATTTGTAGGTTTCTTTGGGCTTGCAACTCCTCCACAGTTTGGGTGTCTTTTTCTTACATTGAAGGATCGGTTTGTATTTCCTGGATGTATGGGTTTGGACCAGTCAGCTTCATGCTCTGCTTTGGTACTTTGGGGTTTGGACCATAAAATTCTGGTCTCGATTTAGAAAACTCTTGGGTTATTACTGAGATTTATCTCTCCTCCTGCTCTAGTTGATCGAGCTGCATCAACTCTGGGTTTGTGGTCTATGGTGGACTGGTGGTTTCTTGGGTTGGCGACTAGGGTGTTGGTGGTGATGGAGGTTTCTCGGTGACGAATGTGGATGGAAACGTTTCATGCTCGGGGTCGACTTGAATGTGGATGATGTGGATTTCTTTGACGACTGAGCAGGTGTGGGGGATGACTGATGCAAGGGGTTGGGGGTTCAAAGGTTTATTCAGAGAAATCCCGTTTCTGGGCTTCTTCACCATTGGTTCGGTAATGAAAAAAACACTCAGGATCTGGTTAATGTTCTCACCTGACAACACTGTATTGGTTGATAGCTGACAGAGAGTTGGTAGCGTTCTTTTCCTCTGCTCCAATGGTTGTTACTCATCTTCCTCCTCAGAGTCTAATTGTACTAGAGATTCTAGCTTCTGTGGCTCTGGGGATGATCTTGGTCCTACTCCTTCTTCTTTGTTTGTCTTATTCCATAGCTCCATAGGAAGAATATAATGCATCCTCGACTTGCGTGGGATGTGTTTGACTCCTAGCCATGAAATTACTTCCTTATTGAAGGACTCCTCGTCCAGATAGAATGACAACATCCTTGTATGGAAATATTCCCTACTAACATGTCTTGGCTGGACAAATGTATGGTGTCGGTTCATGCTAAAGGTGATGTTTCTCATATTGGAGTTGAGGAGATCCTACATAATATGCAACCTTTGTGTTGCGTCTATCTGGCCGTTATACCACTTGGAAAATGTTGTGGTGTTGAAGGTTGTATTCTCTAAATCCAGCCTTGACTGCCATGGCTCGAACATCTTCTCCATGCACCCCTTATCTGGTAGTGTTAGTGACCTTCCTATAGGTGGCTTACATTTGAGCATTGTGAATGCCATCAATAGATATCCATAAGTGAAGGCTCCTCCCTTCTCCTATGCTTCCTCGCATGCCACTAGTAGTTCCTCCAGCAGGTAACTACACCAATTGAACACAACGTCGTTGGCGCAAAAGTCTACTACTGATAATGCATATAGCATGCATTCACCCTTGTAGTATGATCTCATAACCTTGTTGGCTATGATGTAAAAACCAGTTTGGAATGTCTCTGGTAATATGGGGTCAATTACTACTTTGCATCCCCCACACTTTGTATTGAATTTTTCATATAGGTTGAGCTCTCCTTTCTTTTTATCGTTCTTACCAGGACCCTGGAATCCTTTTCACACATCTTCTCCTTCGAAGGATAGTCCAATGAGCTGATGGATGTCTTCAACATGGATTGGATATCTCTTATCCAACCAGAGGCTTCTTTCGTTCACCCTACTTATCAGAAATTTTGTGCACTGCACAACCTCACTCATAGTGATGAATATTGGTAGGTATCTGAGGTTCATGATGGTCGAATTGAATAAGTTGACAAATTCTGATTTTGGCATGAATTGCATGCCTCCTAATCCGTCTAGATCCATCTCCCAAAAGACGTCTGTGTTCATCCGGGGGAAAAAATGGATCTATTAGGTCAAGATCGAGGAGCTTAACATGCTCCACCTTCCCTTTGAGATCGCCCATGAACTTGAATTAAGGGTCGTAGGGCTCGTCTGGTATCGCTTCTTTAGTCATGGCGCTTCAGCTTGCTGTGGCTCTTGGAATTCATACTTCTGTGGCAAGCTAAGGACTAGGATAACAACTATGGATTTCACAATTATACAGGCTCATTCTCTCTACCGAATTCAGAAATGGCTATGTTCTTTGAAAACGATGTGTTCTCGGGCGATTTCTTAGGGCCTTATACTTGGCTTAGCGGGAAAGTTTAGAAATAACTGTTATTCATCATGACCATATGGAAGCAATTGGATTTGATTTGTCCGATGGGATGGTTTAATAGGGTAAATCCTATTGGGCGATTATGGCATTTACTTACTTGCGTGAGTGGGATAGGGACATGGCCGATTTTAGACCTTTTCATTTGCCAGGTGGGTATCCCTGTGTGAACTTCGATGGAATCTTTGTGTATCGCAAATTTATGGCTTAACTGACTTCAGACAGGGTATTGTAATGGAAATAAAGGTTGTGACTAGTCTGGGTTCATGTGGCACATGGACTTAGATCGTATTCAGATTCGTTCTCCCTCCAACCACAAAGGAGGTCCCCATCATATTAATGAATTTCATTAATGGATTCTCTTATGATTCAGATCTTGAACTGTTGAATCATTAGTTCGGTTTCAAACAACTCTAAAATAGAAAATGAACAATGTGTCTTGGTGCAACACTACGCACATCAACTTTATTAACAGACTTTACAAAAATTTCAGAAAACTGAAATCTAACTATCATGCATGCTCCTTTGGACTAGAGAAACAATCCCTTCTTCTCAATTTTGAGACAGATAGGGCTTCAGGCGAGTTTCATTCACCCATCTTGGACGCAACACACCATCCATTTGTGCGAGTCTGACTGGTCCTGAGGGTCCTATCTCCACAAGTATAAATTGTCCCAACCAATCCATGTGCAGCTTGCCAGGATGCTTCTGGTACAGACTATCATAGAGTAGAACCTTGTCTCATTGATTAAATACCTTGGTCTTAATGTGCTTGTCATGCCAAGATTTTTGTCTTTATTTTTCCACTGACTAATGGAAGTCTGCTAGAAACATGGTCTCCTTGAGTTCTTGTAACTCCATAAGTCTCTGCACAACTAATTCCTCCTTTGTCATATGCATGATGTGTCCAATATACAAACTTGAAGTGATGAGTTCTTCAAGCAACACTACCTCTCTCCCATAAACTAGCTGGAACAATGTGTACCCATGGAGCTTCTTTGTGGTTGTCCTATAATCCCATAGTACTGTTGGGACTCTTTCATCCCAATCCTCCCAGTTTGCGCACTATACCTTTGTCAACCCTCTTTCCATAATCTTGTTGAAGGCTTCTACTGTTCCATTGGCCTGTGGGTGGTAGGGGATTCTTTTGTGATGCTGGATCAGGAACTCTATTGTAAGCGTTGCTATAGTGCTACTAATGAAATGAGCTCCCTGATTGTTGGCTAGGCTCCTAGGACATCCAAAATGAGCGATAATATTCTCAAAGATGAACCTGGCAACAATATTGGTCGAACAGTCTTGAACAACTGTTGCTTCAGCCCAATGTGTAAGGTAGTAAGTTGTGGTGATGATGTACCTGGCCTTTGAATGCTTGGCTTTGGGGTTGATTGGTCCAATGAAGTAAACTACCCATTTCTCGAATTATTGTAGAGCTCTAACTGGTTGCAGTGGTAATTCATCTCGTCATGATGACTTACCTACTCATTGAAAAACATCACATGATCTAGTGTATAATTTTGCATCCTTGAAGAGTGTTTCCCACCAAAGTCCTTCTTGTAGAAATTTATGTGCAGTGGCATTTCCTCCTACGTGACTTCCTGCAAATCCACTATGTAATTCCCAGAGTATATCCTATCTTTCATGATCTAGGACACATCTTCCGAGGATACGGTATAGTCCTAGTTTATACAATTGTCCAATGATCAACTGGTAATTTGTTGCTCTAACAACCATGTGGCATTTCTGGGTTGCAGAATATGTTTATGGGAAAGCCCCTATACTTGAAAATACTTCTATGTCCTCCAGGTAATCTGGTATGGCCTCAACTTGGAACAAGTCTGCATCTGGGAGCTGATCATCTACTGCTCCACCACTTTCCCCTGATTCTAATCTAGACAGGTGCTTGGGTCCTACATTGCATCTCCCTGGCTTGATGATAACTTCAAAGGAAAATTCATGAATTAACAACAACCATCTACAAATTCTCCCTTCCATCACAGGTTTCTTAACTAGATATTTCAGTGTAGAATGATCAGTAAAGTACTTGAAATGAGAACCTAACAAACAATGTCTAAATTTCTGCAAAGCATAAATCATGGCTAAGCCCTCCCTTTTCGTCATTGTGTAGCTGCACTCTGGTTGCGACAAATTCTGACTCACAAAATAGATAGGATGATCCATAGCTCCATCTCAAGGTTGCGTCAAGATAGCTCCTAAGGAAATTCCTGAAGCATCTACATGGACGTGAAACTCATTCTCCTAGTTTGGGAATATAGGAATCAGTGATGTGTTGTGATTCTCCTTGAGTGTCTCAAATGCTTTATCACATTATGGAGTCCATTGGAACGGTTCAACCTTTTTCAGTAGGTTTTCCAGAGGTGCAGTAATGTTGGCATGGCCCAACAAATTCCCATGTGATACATAGAAGATGCATTTTCTGAGATTCAATGAGATCTGAAATTCTTTGCATTTGTCAAGCATTAGCCGCAACAGTGATACATGCTCCTTGAGAGGCTATATATTGTCCAATCATCCATATAGACTTCTATAAATTTGTGAATGAACTCTCTAAAAGATGTTATTACAATACTGGGAAAAAATGCAGGCGCGTTCTTTAAACCAAATGGCATCACATTGTATGTGAAATATCCCCATTTTGTTATGAAAGTGGTCTTCCTTTTGTCCTCTTCAACTATATTGACTTGGTAGTACCCTGAAAATCCATCTGTGAATTAGTATGCTTCCTTCCCCGCAACCTATTCTAGAACCTCATCAGTAAAGGGTGTTGGGAAAGGGTCATGCACATAGGCAGAGTTAAATATTATGTAGTCTACATAGAATATAATATCCTATGTTCCTTTCTTGCTTTGAATGACTATTGGGCTGACCCATTCTTCTTCTTCTACTACAAAAATGAGTCTTGATTCCAACATATTATCTATCTCTTTCTTAACCTTCTCTATGTCTCACAGGCTTGGATCATGGTTTCAATTCAATTTTCATTTCTCCCATAACTCCTTTGATTCCCTTTAACTCTGAAAAAGTATTTGGGAACAAATCCTCATATTCCCACAACAAAATCTGTATTTATTGACTGGTTTTCTCATCCTAGTAGTCTCCCACCATAGCTATCTTGAGTTGCTCTGTGGTCCCTATAATGATTTTGTGAAATTTTAATGGGTGATTGTAGGATCTATCTGTCTGGCTGGGTATGGTGTTATGGATTTTTGTGCTCCCCTCCGTCTCTTTGATGGTTAGGTTTCTCAATTCCTCTAAGTCATCTAGGATTTTTGAATCTCTGCTAATCTGATAGCATTCTATAGGTTTCTCAGTTGAGGGTAGGTGAAGGTTATTCTGAAGTTCTTGGCTATGTTGGCACATACCACTAAGTTTGATTTCTGATTACCATTATCTATAAAAATAAATTGTTTAATCTTTTGCAGGACTACTTCAAGCTCATGGTACTTGTAAATGAGAATTCCTTGCAAAAATGAGTTTCTAGTGTTTTCCAGTCGCTGGTCTGTCTTCTGGTTTCCTCATGTATGATACAATATTTAGGGATTTGAACTAGGGAGTGGGGAAATACCTAAACCCAAAAGTGAGAGGGTATTCCCAGAGCTTTCCACTGTGTCACGCACTGTTCAATATACATTCTAGGATCTAATTCTCCATTGAACAATTGTGCAACTTTGAGATCTATCCGCATCTCTGATTCCAACTGTTCTTTATTCTAGAACCTATAGTTGATATCTTGCTTCACGTCATCCCAAGTTCCGAGTAAGGATTTATGATTAGCCCACTATATGGCAGGGGTGTTTTGAAAAGCTACATCTAGTACCCAGATTCTTTGATATTCTACTACCTTTTCCTCCATGCTGAGTAGAAACCTGTATAGTTCTGAGGTTCCATTGTATACTGGGTGTTCTCTAAATTTGGTCCCAACCCATCTGGTTACTCTTACATTTGCGCATCTTCTTGAGAATATTTCATACGAACCTTGTTGCCAACTGTCAAAATCCAATTTTGAATCTTTGTCTACTGACCATATGCTTCTCCAACTTACTGATCCATGAACAGTAGGATTTATACAATTGTATCTTGTTCTTGTTGTTACGGTGTACAACTGGTCCAAGTATTCGCACTCCATATTATTGTCTATTGGCTATGTATACCTGGGTCCTACATATGGATCCAAAGTTTGAACTACCTTGATTCCATCGACCTCAAAGGTCATGGTGTCTTTCTTTAAGTCAATGACTGCATAGTTTTCATAGGCCCAATCGATGCCAAGTAGTTCAGGGTAAGGGTCCTTATCTCCCATGATCTCGATGACTTCAAGGTTAGCCCATGTCTTTACTCCTGCAACATCTATTACCAAATTCTCCAGTCTTCCAATGGGGAAGATACATTGTTAGTTTTCCATTCTTAACTGAATTGGGGACTATGTCATCTTAGGTTTTATTAATGCTTCCTAGGTCTTCTTAGGAAGAATGTTCACATCGGATCCTAGATCCAACCTGACGTCCTTAATCTCAAATTCATCTAACTGGGCTACTAGTTTGAATTCTTTTCCAGTTCGTACTTTCCTTCTTTGCACTCTCTGAGTACTCTTCTAAGGAAGATTATCCCTTATTATTGATTCTAGGGGTTCTTCGTTCCCTAAAACTAGGTATAGTGCATTGCACAACTTTTCTATTAGTTGACCATTCCCCAGAATGTCGGAGAATAATTGAAACCAAAGGTCAACTACATTTTGAGGTTACTCAGGTTGTCTCAGTATGATTACAGGGTTTCTGGGTCCAGGGGTTTGCTGGATTACTGAGAGGGGGGGTGAATCAGTAATAGCGTAATTATAATCCTTTTTCTTCAAATGTTATATCAATGTAGAATTATTATCCAATAATGAGCAGTAAGAAATAAAAAATCACACACATACACAGTACACCAGTG
>SNQJ01S0022600.1:1579-20616 GCA_010110895.2 Picea sitchensis
GACATGATTAATCCACAATGAGGATTAATCCTATGAATAAAATAACAATAATAATAAGAATACTCTTTGCAGTTACATTATTTCAACAAGATTATGGGATGAAGCACTTAATTGTGCAACCTACATTTAAAACATATCTCCCCATAGATCTGTCAAGGATAAGACCCTTTGTGAGGTTTAGAGCGGCCTCAAACTAGAAGTGACCCACTTCCTCATTTTCGGTTCACGTGCATGGGCCAAAATTCCCTCTAAGAAGAGGAATGCACTTGATACACATAGAACATAGTGTATCTTTGTTGGATACCCCGGTGGTGTGAAGGAATACAGACTCATTGATATTTCCTTGGACCGGCTCATCACTGAGAGTGATGGGTGTTCTATATGCACTAAATCCCTCAATTAAATTGTCAACCCAAGGTAAGTGAACTTAGAGTTGTAGCACTGTATGTGCCAAGGCAGAAAAGCTTTGAGGAAGTATGGTCTAACTAATGAGATGGTCTATCTAAGGGTTAATCTACTTAAGAAATGAATCTTTCATTTTTTTTTATCAATTAGCAAACCCTATTAATGAACTTTGAACTATTTACCCTAAGCAACTTTAAACAAAGAATCGATGGATTATTCCTAAAGAAGCAAATCAAACCCTACTTTGAACAAATTAATCTATTCAACCTATTGAGTAACAACAAGTAAATTACTTTTGATCTTTTGTCTTTAAGCAAATAAGCAATCAAACAACTAACCTGTCAAAACTATTCAACAAGCAAACTCATCAAAACTATTCAACAAGTAAACTCTATTCGTAAAACAAAACTCATAATCATTTCTATTTTGCAAAGGGGAAATCTTAACCTACTTAATAAAAAAACATCATGACTGTATTAAGAAATTAATCAAAACTATTCTTAATTTGCAATAACATGAAACTCAAAGATGATGATTATGTCTTCGATGCCTAATAACATCACGATAACATAAGAGGGATTAATTCAATGCTGATTTCTACAGAGAAATGAAAACTATGAATCAAACAATCTAACAAAAGTTTTGCCATTATAAAAAAATCATTGAATATCCTGAAAATCCACATGATCTCTAAATTTCATGCATCAATCATCGATGATTAAAAACACTCTTATACTAATTCAAACACTCTCTTATGCTAACTCAAATAAGTTTGAAAGATTATAAACTTATGGCTGAAAGCTTAATTCAAATTCAAACTTCTAATTAAACTTGCAATTCAAATCTCGAACTGAGATTTCATAAATTAAACTAAGCTAATCCTATTATTAAAATGTGAGATTTCATACTAGAATGCTTGTAAAAACATAATCCAAAACCTACTTGTATCCTAGCATGCTAAAACAAGATTGATAAGCAAAATAGATCTATGAAAGCATAACTAAATTGAGAATTAAATCAATTAATAAAACTTACAATTATTTATCCATCGAAGCTGCAAAAGAAACTCTATCTAAACTAATCCTCCGTTTTAAAGACTATTTCGTTTTAACTTGCAGAAATCGATTTAACACTTTAACACACCATCTAAGTTAGTAGCTTGCAAGCCACTCACTAAGAAATAAAAGACACAACATAACAAATAACTATCTTCTACAAGCAACCTGCAAAAGAGAAATTAGACAATTAAATTGTAAACAACAAACACAGTATTAAAATTACAAAATGCATATAACAGAGAAATGAAGTGAATTATAAAAACACACGATCTATCTATCTTAAGTATTCAACTAGACCATTGGTGGTCCCCCCAACAGGTCGTGGCTACTCTTCAACAACAAATCACAAGCTCAAATCAACACGGTTCTATCATTAACTTAAAAAACGCAGTCTAAACATAAGTTTGCAGAGATGTCTCAAGTACACAAGAAAACGTTTTCTTAAAATTCCGTCCTGTGGTCTGACCACTACTGGTGGTATTTATAACGATTACAGTGTGAGAGGTCGACCACTGGAAGGGTCGACCTCCTCTAAAAATGGCAACTTCCATTAAATGTGCTCTAGCAACTTTGGCTTTTAGAAACTGAACGATCCACTCAACGATTAGCATAACCACATAATCTAAGTTGTCATGAGATCTGTAGCTGGAGGCCACAAGGAGACACAAAACCCAGATCACTAATTCGCCCAACACACGCTGCCAATGCGCCAACCGCCAACTTGCCTGCGCTCCAAGTGCTGGATCGCATGCCAGATGGAGTGTCGGATCACGTACCAGATGGGGTGCTGGATGGAGTGACGAACGAGCTACCAGATGGAGGCTCGGACTACGAATTTGCCCTGTTACACACGGATCACATATTAGATCTTCATAATCATTAAATCAAACTGAATTTAAATCAAAACCATTGCAAAACATTGATTGCACATACTTGTTGTAGATCCACGATGAATTGATACAAAATCCTTTGAAAACTTCTTCAAAATGGTTAATAACACATATAACACTGGTGCAAAAATGATTCAATCATCACCGCAAAACAATCAAAATATGAGCCCAACATAGAGTAGTGTCCATTTCGAGGAAAGTCTCTCGCATGTACCTCAACAACCACATGTAGACATTTTTGTTTTTCCACCTGTTAGAGATGATGGACATGCACATGCCAATTCTTCTTCAGATGAGAGTTCTAATTCAGAGGATTCATATGATCTAGATACAAAGTCAGTACAGTCAGATGCAGAGTCAGTGCATCCAGATGGAGATGTAGAGCCAGAGCAGAGACCCAAGTGGGCCAAGACTACTCTTCAAGATGCAGGGGATCTTGTTGGGGATCCAACTGATACTAGGAGGACTCGATCTAATTTCGAGGAGCCTCCTCTTGCACTCACTGCCACTGAACCTATGCCACCCAAACATATTTTCTTGGTTCAGTCTTCAGATCCACAGTGTTATGGCGAGGCTGCTAGAAATCCCTTTTGGGAATCCTCCATGTAGGAGGAGTACAACTCTCTCCTCCAGAAACATACTTGGGATCTGGTTCCCCTTCCCCCAGGAAGGAAACTTGCCAGGTGCAGATGGGTCGACAGGACCAAGAGCACAACAGATGGACATGTTAGCAGATACAAAGCCAGGCTAGTTGCCGAAGGCTTTTAACAGGTGCATGTCATTGACTATGATGAGACCTTCGCTCCAGTAGTGAAGATGGATTCCATACGTTTGGCACTTTCCATTGCAGAAACTAAGGGATGGGAAGTCCATCATATGGACGTGAAGAATGCATTTCTTCATGACGATCTCTCTGAGGAGATCTATATGGAGAAACCCTAGGGATTTATGTAGGATTCATATTTGGTCTATCGATTAAATAATTCTCTTTATGGCCTCAATCAAGCTCCGAGGGCATGGTATGCCAAGATGGACTCCTACCTGTTATCACAAAACTTTGTATGTTGTAAATCAGACCCAAATGTTTATATGCTCAGGATGACTGATTCACTTCTACTCCTAGTTCTGTATGTTGATGATTTGCTGATCACCAGTGGCTTGACTTCAACGATTGTTGCAGTTAATAGGATTCTACATGACAGGTTCCTGATGACGGACATGGGTCCACTACATTTATTCCTTGGAATTAAGATCAACCAGGATGCATCAGGCATCGAACTGTCTCAGGCCAAGTATGCACGAGATCTCTTTGATATATTTCACATGACAGACTGCAAGTCTTCCCTATCTCCTTTCCTATCAGGAGTGAGACTTGAGGATGGAAGGGACACTCCATTGGTTGACAACACACTGTGCATACAACTAGTGGGGAGCTTTTTGTATCTCACAAACTCCAGACCAGACCTCTCCTATGCAGTTGGAGCAGTCTCCAGGTTCATGCAAGAGCCGCATGAGCTACATTGGAAGGCTGCAAAGCGTATCCTTCGATACGTACATGGAACCATCACCTTTGGGATTCACTATGCAACAGACTCTACATTGGACCTCATCGGGTTCATTGATTCTAACTGGGATCACGATAACATTGATTGCAAATCCACATCTAGTTACTCACTCAGTGTTGGTTCCGGGCCTATCCGTTGGTTGAGCAAGAAGCACGCTGCTATTGCTCTATCTTAAGCTGAGGCAGAGCACATAGGGGTAGTTAACATAACCATTTAGTCTATGTGGCTACAACATTTTCTCACTGAGTTGGGAATTCAGTTTTATTGGTTGATCGTCATCTGGTGTGACAACCAGAGCACTCTGAAGTTCTGCAGAGATCCAGTTCACAGGTAGCGGACGAAACAGATCGAGATCCACATGCACTACATCTGAGACTTAGTAAACGAGGGGATCATTGACCTGCAGTTGTGTCTTTCAGCAGAACAAACTGCATACATCTTCACCAAGACCTCCATTGAGCAGAAGTTCCATTCTCTTCGTAGTCGTCTTGGAGTGAATGATACAATTGCCTAGCAATTGTCAGTTCTTCTTTTTACATACATTGTGTTACGAAGAAAATCACTCTATGGCATGGGGTAAATCACAACAGACAGAAATGACTGCATAAATCAACTCTAATCTCAAGTATGCTATATAAACAAACATGCTAACAAGACAAGATAAAGAGTCTACCTCGTCCAGATGTTTGATGAATTCCATTGTTGAGCACTTGACTCAAAGCTATACACCTGCAACTTGTTCTCAACAACCAAGATGCACAAGCATATGGTGATAATGTATAAAATTAGCACATATAATAACATAATCCATCAATATTCATGACAAATATGCCCATGGAATAACAATTCAAAAATTTGCAAGACATTAATTGGACACTAAAAGAGTATTTCTATTAAAATGTAATCAACAAAAGTGTATGAATGACAAACTTCCATGTCGGCACGTTCGGAACCGAGAAACTAAGTCCCTTCCAGCTGGGCCTCCAAAACTTCAATCCTCCACCAAAAACAAGCTCATAAAAGAGAGACAATGAGGTTCTCCATCAAATAGGGAAGAGCTTGGGGGCTGAACAATGTGTTCATACTTAAAAGGACAAAGGGATGTAGATTCAATATGAAGTGAATAATTTCTCCACAATAAATTTGCTCTCAAAGTTGAATTCTTCTCCTCCCTCTCCACAACTTGGATATGGCCCATTTATAGCCTTCAAATGGAATTGAAGGGCCGAGTCAGAACGTTTTTATTATATGGAAGGTCAAGGATCATGGATCTCGTGACGTGACATGGAAACTTGACAACATTTTTTAATTTTGGGCACAAAACACGATGTACGTGGGATGTAATGGTGCAACCTGCATATACGTATGTTGTATAGCTGTTAGGGCGCATATAGGTGGAAACATATGTTTTTTAGCTCTGGGAATTGCAAAAAGGGGACTTTAAGTCTGCATAGGGAAATGAAAAAGGACCTCTGAGCAAGTTGCATGGGATGAGATAAATCTTGCTATAACACATTGTAATTTGAGGGGGGGTTTTCCCATGAGATTTTCCCTGTTTCCTCGTTTATTTCAGTGTATCTTTTGTATTTGGGTACCTAACATGGCCTCGTTGCCAAGACCCATTCTTTATTTTTACCATAGTGATGTTTAGGGGGGGGTGGTGGTGTTGGAGTACTTCACACACACCTAAGATTTATTTTTCCCAAGGTTTTCCCTATGTTTATTAGTCATTATCCAGTCTCCTATAGTTTAGGGAGAATATTCCTATAGGAAAATATTCTCTTCAGTTTGATCAGTTGAGTGGAGTCTATATGCCACATTGAGATTATCACCATGCAACATTGGTATCATCACAAACTAATGCGCATTGTCATTGGAATCATCACCAGACTAGCGCATTACTCATGATTCCACGATCTCCTCCTCACTTTGCTCTGTTTCAGTCAATTAACCGAAGACCAAGAGACTAGTTAATTCAAACTAGGTAGCAGTTCACTCTCGTAACTGCTTGAGAGACTAGACTAGGTGGCAGTTTACTCCCATAACTGTTGGTGTGTATCCAGATCACTCTAGATCAACACTATGGTGCATTTTCTTCTCCTTCAGTGCGCATTAGTTGAGTTATATAGAGTATATCATATGTAAATTATCATTCATTCATTTGGTTAATGAGAATTTTTCCATTCTTTCTCTCCTGCTTCTCTTTTCTCATATTTTCTCTACAATTGTGTATGTCAATTTCTATCTAGATCTATTCTGTGCAGGTTCAACACATTTACATGAACAAGGCAATGGCAAAGAATATTTGTAGAAATATTGGAAGGATAAGAAGAAATAAATGTCTGATCAAAGGAGGAAGGGATTCAAACTTCCTTTCAACAGAAACATACCAAATAAAAATCAACAAGATCAACCTACTAAGGATGATTCCAAGGAATCCTTGGGAAAAAGAGGAAGACCATCAATCCAATGTTGGTGATGCAAAGAAGATTACCTGTACAAGGATTTACCTCATAGAAAAGACAAAATGAAGACCATGCACAACATCCAAGAGGCTGCAACAATAGAAGACATGGGTAGGATATATGCAACCCTAGAAGATTGACAAGCAGAGTACCAATCCAATATGATCGAGGTGGAAGCTAGGATCATTAATCACCTTGTTGCTATCTTGATTGATTCAGGAGCAAGTCATTGTTACATTGATTCTAAAATAGTGGATAAATTACATTTGGAGAAAAGTAAGATTGAGAAATCAAGTTTGGTTCCGCTAGCCACTGGAACCAAAAGAAAGATCAATGAAGATGTTAGAAGTTACCCAATAAATTTGAATGGATAAAGTACAATTGTTGATATTAATGTCATCCCATTAGGATCTTATGATATCCTAATTGAAATGGATTGGCTGGACAAGCATCATGCTATCCTAGATTGTCATGACAAGACATTTACATGTCTTCATGAAGAAGGAAAACATAAAATTTTGAAGAGAATTCCAAGACCCATTTCTATAAGAGAGATTTCATCCTTAGAGTTAAAAATATGTTTTAGGAAGGGATGTCAATTGTATGCAACTCATGTGGAGGAACCAGAAAAGACAAAAGCTCCAAGCCTTGCAGACTTTTCAGTATTGCAGGAATTTGAGGACGTATTCCAAGAAATACTAGGATTACCACCGAAGAGGGATATATAATTCTCTATTGATTTAGTACCAGGAGTTGCCCCGATATCAAATACACCTTACAAAATGAGTACACCAAAATTAAAAGAATTACAAATGCAGTTGGAGGAATTGATGAAGAAAGGGTACATACGCCCAAGTGTTTCACCTTGGGGAACACCAATACTCTTTGTCAAAAAGAATAATGAACATTGAGGTTGTGTATTGACTTTAGACAACTGAGTAAAGCCACTATGAAGAACAAATACCCTCTACCCAAAATTAATGACTTCTTTGATAAGCTAAGAGGAGCAAAGATATTTTCAAAGATAGACTTAAGATTTGGCTACCATCAGGTAATAATCAAGGAATAAGACATCAGTAAGACATCCTTCAGAACCAAGTATGGACATTATGAATTTGTAGTGGTGCCTTTTGGACTAACCAATGCACCAATTGTCTTTATGTTCTTAATTAATAACATATTTAGAGATTATCTAGATAAGTTTGTCAATGTGTTCTTGGATGACACACTTATTTATTCTAAGTCCAAGGAAGAATATGAACATCACTTGAGGTTGGTGTTGCAAGTACTAAGGGAACATCAGTTGTATGCCAAGCTTAGTAAGTGATCCTTTTACCAAGAGAAAATCCATTACTTGGGACACATTATTTCAGAACAAGGCATAACAGTGGATCCAGAGAAGATCGAAGCCATTAGAGGATGGAAAAAACCCAAGAATGTTTCATAAATCAGATCTTTTATGGGATTGGCCGGATAGTACAAGAGATTTATAGAAAGGTTCTCTAATATTGCTCATCCCATCACTTCTTTACAAAATAATAGAATGGAATTTGAATGGACAACAAAGTGTGAAAAAAACTTTAATTTGTTGAATGAATTACTTACTAGTCCAACTATTTTAAAGATTACTGACCCAAATGAGAATTTTGTGGTTTGTACAGATGCATGCAAAGAAGGACTTGGTGGAATTCTCATTCAAAATGGATATGTCATGAGTTATGAGGCCACAAATCTTAAAGAGCATGAGAGGAACTATGCCACAAATGATTTGGAACTTGTAGCCATAGTTCATGCATTGAAGATGTGGATGTATTATTTAATAAGTAATAAATTTGAATTAAGAACAAACCACAGTGGTCTGAAGTATCTTTTTGAACAACCAACTTTGAATGCCAGAAATACAATATGGTTGAAACTTTTAAGTGAATACAACCTTGACATCAAACATATTAGGGGGAAAGAAAACAAAGTCGTTGATGCACTCTTCATGAGAGTGCATCTCATGCATGCTACAACCATTAGCATGCACTGGTCAGATTTAAAATACACAATTTTAAATGCTGTTGTTACAAACCAGTGTTACCTATAGGTGAAGGAGAGTTTACAACAAGAGAATGTGAAACAAAAATTCAAAGGGTATGAGATTAAAGAGGATGGATTTCTTATGCACAAAAATATAATTTATATTCCCAATTCCAAAGAAGTTAGGAATTTGGTATTAAAGGAAATGCATAATGTTCTGTATGCCATACATCCCGGTTACCGGAAAACAATTGTAGTAGTAAGAAGCCAATTCTTTTGCCCCGATATGAAGAATGATGTTGCTGATTTTATTGCCAGATGCATGGAATGTCAAAGAGTTAAAGATGAGCATAGACACCCAACGGGTTTTCTACAACCATTACCAATTCCAGAGAAGAAATAGGAAGTGGTAACCATTGATTTTATAACTAAGTTTCCAAGAACAACAAGGCAAAATGATTCAATAATGGTAGTGGTTGATAAATTGACAAAGGCCGCTCATTTTGTTCTTATAAAAATGACTCATACAACAACTAAGATTGCAGGATTTACATGAAGGAGATTGCTAGGTTGCATGGAATACTTAAGGCAATTGTCTCAGACATAGATACAAAGTTTACCTCAAATTTTTGGAGGGGATTATTCAAGGGATTTGTCAAAAATTTGAACTTTAGCACAACATACTATCCACAGTTAGATGGACAGATAAAGTGTAACACCTCTGTTCCCCCCACCTTGTAAATATAACTATAAATTTCCTATAGACTATGGGCAGACTGAATAGGTGTGGACATTGGAACTGATGAACCTTTTTATTGCAAAAGATAATTTAAATATGTATGTATTTTCTGTTATTGAATAAAATGGATAATGTTACATAATTGTTGAGGAGGGGGGGTTTGCTAAGATAAACCATGATGCTATGAGAGAG
This sequence comes from Picea sitchensis, assembly GCA_010110895.2. Lineage (NCBI taxonomy): Eukaryota > Viridiplantae > Streptophyta > Pinopsida > Pinales > Pinaceae > Picea > Picea sitchensis. Next base: position 10,916 of record SNQJ01S0022600.1, read on the forward strand.
ATGGTGAGGGGAACCAACAATGGTTGAAATGACCCCCACCAGATCAATACCTTACTGGATTTAAAGCATTCAGACCCAGAATAGTCCTCTGACCTAGAAATGAATTACCCGTTAGGTTGGTAGTTGGGAAACCTCCTTAGGAGTTAATGAGGAGATGAGAAGAGTACACATTAGAGAAACTTCCCGATCTGACCATGAACTGGGGATTCAGACCCACAAAATCTTGTTGAGGAAGGCAAGAAAAGAAGGGAATTCGTGGGCAGAGGGAGAGCAAAGGACAAGAGCATTTGCAACTCTTCGGTTCCGAGTAGAACTGAACAACAAGCTCGATCTATGTGCAGGAAGATGTTGGTAGCGTTTTCGGTCCAAGATGATAAACAACGCTGCAGGAAGACAAGTGACCGAGGAAGCCCTCGTTGTAGGCCCCCTTGCTTGGTGAAAATAAAACTAATCGCCAAGTTCCTATGGGAGGAGGAGAGTAACCTTTGTCCTAGACTGTCGTTGAACAAGAATGAAGAGTATCTCTCAGAGCATCATGGTATAGATAGGGGGTGGCCAATGGTAAATCCGTTCACGAGTGGATGTGCTTACGGTTGGGTGGAAACATGCACCCCTCTCAACAATTGTTTCATGAATTTGGTTTCTTGATAAGTATTCTTATCTTTTGTATACTAGAATTGGAAATGATGGTTGAATGTTCTTGTCTATGATTAGGCTCTGCATTTTATGATTAAATTATATAAATGGTTATGGTTATTCTGTGAGCCCATGTTTTTGAATGGTTCCTGGTTGTCTCCGTGTAGTATTAGGAGGACTAATAGACATGGGTCTTCAAATGAACATAGGAACGAGTTCACGGTTCCTACACAGGTCAAATAATAACTTTTCCCCGTTTTAGAACTTAAGTCTCTGAATGGAAGGTGCATCCTTCAAGCCAGTTGACCAAGAGACCAGGGGCTCATGCCCTCAGCCTTAACCAATTCTTGGCCAATAAATATGAGTGTATCCTCTGGAACTCGATAAAGTCTCATATGACCGGGACCTTGGAACCTTTCACTAGGTCCGAAAGGAGCTAAGTTCCTTGGGACTCCAGGAGTCTGGAGCTTCAGGGTGGATGAACATTGCAATGTCCAAATGCACTGAAGGTGACTTGTTGGACTGGTAACTTGATAGTTGACCCATAGTTAGCAGTTATTCACCCTTATCATGGGATTCATTCCCTCGTTAAAGCATGCCCCACTTACTACTCCTGAAGTAACGTGAGCCGTAGATCCGAGGGTACTCAAGAGTCTCCTTGACTGTTGGATCTACGTCGCGGTCAGTCCGACGTTGACCACTCTGGGAGAAATGGAGTGTGGAGCGGGAAGAACCCTTGAACGCCGAACTCCCAAAGCAATGAGAGCCGTTGATCCAAGGATCATTCAGATCCCCTCTAATTGTTGGATCTAAACCATGGCCAGTCTGATGCTGAACACTGCGAGAGGAACAAGGGAATCACACAACGAATTCCCTGAACGTTGAAGTTATGAAGTAAGGGAAGCCGTAGATCTAGGGATCCACATGGACACATCGTGACCCTAGATAAAAGGGGTATTGGGAGACAACTGGCAAGAATTTTGGGCTTCGGAGCTCTGGGAGGTTTGGCAAGTAGGTGAAGCTAGGAACCCCTAGAGGCTTCCAATTCTGGAGTAACGTGCCATGCTGATGTCTCCTAGGGTGACGTGGACCCCTTTCCGACATGCCACGTGTCACCCTGATTTATGCTTCTTACAGAACCTAAATGCCCATTTCAACGTGACATGTGTCACCCATTGATGGGGCCACGTGTCATCTCTTCCCTTGCCACATGTCATTCCCTTGACAGATGCTTGCATAGCCTAACAACTCGTGGAGTACCTGGAACCACCAGGAGTTCAGGAATTCAGGAAGATTGGGAGGCTAGAACACGGGGGTTAAATCAGACGAAGGCCCAGACCCACTTGTTCCCGTCTCTGCGTTTAATGCGTTGCCATGGGTAAGTGGGGACTCTTTGGGAGTTCGGGAATTCGGGACTCTGGGGGATTGGAGTGGTTTGTTTGGATGAGTCAAAATGGGCCGAAGGTCGAAGCCACGTGGCATGATTTCATGATCTTTCCAGAGTTCGAGAGTCTGGAAGATATGCACATAGGAAGAAAAAGGGATGTTCAATGATGAACGCTGAATTACCCCCAAAGCTTACGTGCTAAATGAGGGCGAAGTTCCGCTATTGCATTCAAGGGTGGATGGATTTCCACCATAGATTTAGGAGCACTAGAGAGCTTCGAGACTTCAAAGTACCTTGGGAGAGTACGAATGAGACGAACCCACATGGGCCTCATGTGTCCCTTGATAAATAACGCCCGGAGAACCATGAAAGGCCATAACTTGAAATCTAGAGCTCAAATGTGAGCATGGAAGAAGTCATTGGAAAGATCGTGGTGAGCAAAAGAGGATGGAAATCTAGGAAATAGGATTCAAGATGTTTAAGGAAAGATAAATTATGATGAACCATCCCTTAAAAGAGTACTTAGGGGTCGGGTGTGTTACAAATTGGTATCAGAGCAGGGAAACAACACTTGGCCTGCTTGGGCTCATGAACGGGTCGTTTAAAAATATTATTAAAGAACTTGTAAGGGTAACACCCTACCTTACCCTTTCATAAGAGGCCTATTTAAACTAATGTTGTAGAGAGGAATGAGACTTTCTGATGTTGTTATATGTTTTGAAAGGATGAACTATATATTGTTAGTATTCAAAGTAAAGAGGTTGACTTCCCTTATAAATTGCATGTGTTGTTCCTAAACTAGTAGATAATTAACTGAAAAAGAATGTTTTATCAACACTCAAGCAGTGAGTGGACAGAAGGAAAATTGCAGCGTAAAGGATGGTGACACACCATGAGTTGGGAGAAATCTCCCACAATAGAGAGGAAGAGTTTGATGAGAGGAGGGCTGTGGGAACCCCTCCAAATTTGGTAGAAACCGTAAGAAGCCTCATGGAAAAATTATAGAGCTGTAAGGCTGACAATGAAAGGATGATAAAAGAACATGAAAAAAAAACTGAAATTAATGTAGTCCTACTGCAAATCCTATCAGATATACAAAGACAAATGCAACATGGACTGACATCCATTCATGTGGATAGACATCATACTATGAAAACTCCAAGTCCACCTGAGATACAAAAGCATAAGGAGTACCTCAAAGAATGCCCAACATGAAGCCAAGAGACACTCAACGGAAGAATCCTTTAGTGAGGAGACTGACAACTCCAAGGAATCTTCCAGTGGAAACTAGTTCACATTCCCAAGGGAGAAGAAAAAAGATGAAACATTCCAAGAGCCATGGCCCTGAAGAGTTTAAAAAAGCTAAACCACCCACTTTCGATAGAGAAATTAAAAAGGGGAAAGAAGCAAAAGTTTGTCTACTTGGCTTGAAGAAGTACTTCAGAGTCCATGACTACTTGAAAAATTAAAAGCTCGAATAACCATTTTCAACTTGAATGGAAAGACCTCCATTTAGTGGGAAGACCTTATGATTGTGAAAGTAATCCATGAAAATGACTCGTCATGTAAACAATTTGAGAAATACTTCAAGAAGTATTTTTCATAGAAATACTTCGATGGAAAGACCAAGGAGTTTTATAAACTCAAGCTGGGACAACTCACAATAGATGAATATATCAACAAATTCCTTGAGTTGATGAGGGATGTTCCCTACATAAAGGATGAAAAGGTAAAGATGCAATGATTCATTAGTGGAATACCTCATTCCTTCTGTGACATAATTGAATTTGATGAGCCAAAGACCTTAGAAGATACTATCCGGAAGGCAAGGTATTTCTATGAGAAACTCAAGGATAATATAGAACCTCATGAGGACTAGAAGAAGAAAAGTAATTTGGGATTCAAGAAGAAGGGGCTTAAATTCTCAAGATTTAAGAACCATGGGAAAAGTTCTAAGATGAACCTTCCTACTAGAAGTGTATATCAACATAATTTTCCATCTCAGAGTGGTAATAAACCCTTTGGAGCATCTCCAAGTAAGACTGATAACACAAAGATAGAGCCTTTGAAATGTTGGGGCTGTGGAGAAGAACATATGTTGAGGGACTGTCCATATATGCAACATAACAATAGGAGGGTATACAACGTCCAAGAGGCTACCATAGTCAATGATGTGGCTATGAGCTTTCCACAAATCTATGCAACCTTGGATAATAGACAAGCTAACCACCAAGCTTCAGTGGTGGGAGTGAAGGTATGATTTCCCACCAAGCTTCAGTGGTGGGAGTGAAGGTATGATTGCCCACCAACTAGTTTCCATTTTAATTGACCCTGGTTCTAATCTGAGTTATGTTGCCCCTCAAACTATTGAGAAATGTAAATTGCAACAAGTAAAACATGCTAAATCATGGCTGATACAACTAGCCACTGGAACCAAAAGAAAGGTAACATAGGTCATACCTGCATGCCAATTCATTATGAATGGATTACCCACCCAAGCCACCTTAAACATGCTCCCTTTAGGATCTTATGACCGACTGATTGGAATGGACTGGTTGGCTGCCCATAAAACCAAGTTGGACGGTTACAATAAAACTTTGGAGTGTGAATAAGAAGGAGGGAGAAAGGTGACCCTACAAGGAATTCAAAATCTTGTCTCAGTGAGACAAATATCATCCCTTCAAGTGAAGAAGCATCACATAAAAGGATGTCCTTTTTGTGCAATACAAGTGTTGAATTCTATTGAGGTCGATAAACCAAGCCTAGAGGACCATCCCGTAATAAGAGAGTATAAAAATGTGTTTTCAGAAGAGGTACCAGGTCTACCTCCAAGAAGAGATATTGACTTTTCAATAGAACTTGTACCCGAAGTGGTGCCAATGTCTAGAACACCCTATAGGATGAGTACACTAGAGCTAGTTGAGCTCAAACTATAGCTAAAGGATATGCTTGAAAAAAGTTACATTTGGCCTAGTGTGTCCCCATGGGGGGTACCAACATTGTTTGTGAAAAATAAGGATGGCACCCTTAGGTTGAGCATTGACTATAGACAACTCAATAACATGACCATTAAGAACAAGTATCCCTTGCCAATGATCGATGACTTGTTTGACCAATTAAGGGGTGCTACAATTTTCTCTAAGATTGACTTGAGATCTGGATACCACCAAGTCCGGATTAAAGATGAAGACATCCACATAACAACCTTAAGGACAAGATATGGGCACTATGAATTTGTGGTGGTGCCATTTGGGCTTACCAATGCACCAACCACTTTTATGTGCTTAATGAATGATGTACTCAATAAGTTCTTGGATAGATTTGTATTGGTTTTCATTGATGACATCCTGATCTAATCTAAAAGTAGGGAAGATCATGAAGACCATATCAAGTTAGTGCTTCAAGTGCTAAGAGAACATCAACTTTATGCTAAGTTTACTAAGTGTGACTTTTTCCAGAAACAAGTCCATTACTTGGGCGATGTTATTTCCGAAGGAGTGGCAGTTGATTCTGACAAGATCAAATCCATTATGGATTGGCATAACCCAAAGGATGTATCTGATATTAGATCCTTTATGGGCCTAACAAGATACTATAGAAGGTTAATAAAGGGAATTTTCAAGATCGGTTTCCCAATCACCTCCCTTTAGAAAAAGGGAGTTAAATAATGTGAAAAGAGATTCCAAGTCATTATGGTTGAACATCATAATGTGAAGAGAGATTCCAAGAGCTGAAATAACTCCTAACCAATGCACCTGTGCTGAATATTGCAGACCCAAACAAGGACTTCCTTGTGTGTACGGATGCCTCCAAGGAAGGGCTCGAAGGAGTCCTTATGCAAGAAGGAAACACGATTTGCTATGAATCTAGAAAATTGAATGAGCATGAAATCAATTATGTGACCCACGATCTGGAGTTGGCTTCCATAATACATGCTTTAAAAATGTGGAGGCATTACCTCCTAGGTAGAATATTTGTGCTTATGACAGACCATAGTGGGTTGCGATATCTATTTGATCGACTAAAACTCAATGTTAGACAAGCTAGATGGATGGCTCTCCTTAGTGAATTTGATTTTGAAATAAAACATATCAAAGGAAAACAAAATGGGGTGGCTGATTCCCTTAGTAGAAGTATGAAAGTGATTCACTTGGCAGGTGTAAGCACCTGTGAATCAGACGTCAAGGAGAGAGTAAAAAATTCACAGGAAACATATGCATTTTTTAAGAATGTGCAATCATATTTAGAGCAAAAACCCACTGGGCTGAAGTATGAGGGCTATCAAATGTTGGATGATGGCCTACTAACCTACAAAGGTAGGTTGTATATCCCAAATTGTGACTACTTGAAGAGGTTCATACTGGATGAACTACACAAAAGACCATATACTGGTCATCCTGGTTATCAGAAAATGATCACAGCCACAAGGAAACTATTTTATTAGCCTAGGATGAAAAATGACATAGTTGATTTCTTAGCTAAATGTCTAGAATGCGAGCAAGTTAAGGCAGAGCAACGACATCCTGCATGGTTGTTGCATTCCCTACCAATCCCATAATGGAAATGGAAAACAATCTCCATGGATTTCATCACAGGATTTACAAAATCAACCAAGCAGAATGATGCCATCATTGTAGTTGTGGAAAAAATGAGCTAGGTTGTTCACTTTACTTCCGTCAAATCAACTTGCAAGGAAATAAACATCGCCAGTATTTTCATGAAAGAGATATTTAGACTGCATGGCATTCCTAAGGAAAACATATCCGACAGAGATACAAAATTTATTTCAAATTTTTGGAAGTCTCTGTTTGCTAGATTTGTGTTAATATTATGGTAGATGCGGGAGGTATTTACCTCCACGTGTGAACTTGACAAGAATATAAGACTCCGGAAAGCAAGAGAAAACCCTAATGACTTGGCTAATAACCCTAGAAGTCTTGTCGGCTCAAGAAGATAATTTATATTAGGTTATTAGCCTCCAAAAGAAGAAGTTGGCCAGAAATAATAATAATATATTGAACAGACACATATCCAGAAGGAGAAGTTGGCCCCAACAAATCTGGCAGAACCAGTATAAATACAGAGCGCCAATTCTCATTTGACACATCTTAGAATTGTAGAGAGCAGCTGGTGCGCACTACAGTTCCCATTTTGGTGTGCACATGTGGAGGAGGGTTGCAGGTGCAACTGCAACAACAACTAGTTTTCAGTATTGGCTTGGACTATCTCTTGGCTAGGGTTTGGACTATCTAATCAACTATTGTTGGTGCGCTATCCTTGGAGGAAGATGTGCTACACCTTGTTTGGCTATCTAGCCTAGGGTTTGATTCCGGAGTAATTCTTAGTGAAGGTCAAGGTGCTTGGAGGGTGGCTTCGGCCTATGGTTGGGTGACGAGGGTATCGTCAATGGTAAAATGAGCACAAAGTCTTCTATATTCTAACAATTTGAAACTAAATTTCTATTTGGTACAACCTATCACCCTCAAACTGATGGGCAAGCAGAGAGGGTAAACCAAGTATTAGAGGACATGTTAAGGATACATGTGTATCTCCAAGTTATACCCAGAAAACATTCCTTGAGAATGGGAGCCTGTGTCAAGATGGCACTTCGATATTGTGGACCCTTTGAAATTTTGGATAGAGTGGGACCCGTAACATATAGACTAGCACTTCCTCCCATAGTGAAGGCACATAATGTTTTCCATGTGTCATTACTAAAGAAATATGTACATGATTCTAATCATATAATTGATTGGTCTATGATTCAGGTGGAACCAAATGGAGAATTCCTTCCAGAGCCACAATGTGTAATAGACAGGAAGGAAACCCCACTCAGGAACAAAACCATTGCACATGTCAAGGTGCAGTGGAAAAATTTTGGTCCAGATGAAGCTACATGAGAAATGGAGGATGCCATGAAACATGCATACCCATTTTTGTTTACTTCTGTACATATAGAGTACATCAATAGGTAGAACATCGAGGACGATGTTCCTTTATGGGGGAGGGGATTGTAACACCCCTGTTTCCCCCAGCTTGTAAATATAACTATAACTTTCCTATAGACTATGGGAATACTGAATAGGTGTGGACATTGTAACTGATGAACCTTTTTATCGTAAAAGGTAATGTAAATATATATGTATTTTATTTTATTGAATAAAATGGATAGTGTTGCATAACCGCTGAGGAGGGGGGGTTTGGAAAGATAAACCATGATGCTATGAGAGAGATGGTGAGGGGAACCAACAATGGTTGAAATGACCCCCACCATAACAATACCTTACTGGATTTAAAGCATTCATACCCAAAACAATCCTATGACCTAGAAATGAATTACCCATTAGGATAGTAGTTGGGAAACATCCTCAAGAGTTAATGAGGAGATGGGCATAGTACCCATCGGAGAAAATTCCCGACCTGACCACGAACTAGGGATTCATACCCTTTACAATCTTGTTGAGGAAGGCAAGAAAATAAGGGAATTCATGGGAAGAGGGAGAGCGAAGGAGAAGATCATGTGAAACTCTTCGGTTCCAAGTAGCACTGAACAACAAGCTCGCTCTATGTGCAAGAAGATTCTGGTAGCGTTTTTGATCCAAGATGATAAACGAGGTTGCAGGAAGATGAGTGACTGCATAAACACTCATTGCAGGCCCCCTTGATTGGTGAAAAGAAAACCAATTGCCAAGTTCTTGTGGGAGGAGGAGAGTAACCTCCGTCTTTGACTGCCACTGAACAAGAATGAAGAGTATCTCTTAGAGCATCATGATCTAGCTAGGGGGTGGCCAACGGTAAATCCGTTTAGGAGTGGTTGTTCCTACAGTTGGGTGGAAAGATGCACCCCTCTTAGCAATTGTTTCACAAATATGGTTTCTTGATAAGTATTCTTATCTTTTGTATACTAGAATTGGAAATGATGGTTGTGTTAGCGATAATTCTTGTCCTGGGCTCGAGAGCACCCGGACCTGCAGGTTGCTTGAAGAGCGCCCAAGCGCAACGCACAGAAGAGATCCGTTTCGGGCCCAAGTTGAGCAAGCGAGCACTCCGATTTCAACGTTCAGGATGCATCTAGGAAATCAGATCAGTGGCAGGTGGGAAATCGCGAATGGCAAAGCTGCGCTGAGGTTAATGCATTTGATAGCGCCGAAGACGCTGAAAATGGGCCCCGCGACGTCACGAAGCATTTTCATCCGTCCATTCAAAGGGGACACCTGGCAACATATTGAGCCATCTCGGCGTTTCTCCCATCGCGCCTCTAAGGCGTAAAAGGAAGCTCTGTTATATCCCGATGCGCGAGGTGCCAGGAAAGCCTCGGACCCAGGCCCACCGCAGCGTCAGGAGAGTTCAAGACTGTCAGATCTCAAAGGGACACGTGGCATCAGATCTGGCCATCTCAGTGTTTCGCCTGTCGCGACTCCAAGGTGAAAAAAGCGACTCCATTGTGTTCCGATGCACGAGATGCCGGGAGAGTCTCGGACCCAGGCCCATAGCGTTGTCGGCTGAGTTCAAGTCCGTTAGATCTCAGAAGGACGCGTGGCACCAGATCGAACTGCCTCGGCGTTTCTCTCATCGCGATTTTAAAGAGTAAGGACTATCTCCTTCCCATCCACGAGACGCGAAGTGCCGAAGCTCCTGAGCGTATCGTCTCGGCCACTCCCTGAGGAAGCAGTTAATG
>SNQJ01S0022600.1:25239-41834 GCA_010110895.2 Picea sitchensis
TAATTCTCGGTGGAAGTTAACGCCACCTTTCCAGGTGCCTTCCACTGCCATCGTGGTCTCTTTTTCTGCACATCCCCTCTCAACAGTCCTGCAATAAAATTCATAATTTTATTCACATTCATTGACGTTTTCCTCAAGGTCCATTTACATCACATATTCACATTTATGAGTTTGCCATAGTTCTTGGCCAGTCCAATTATTTTTACAAACTGGGGGAAACAGGGTGTTACAAAAAGCATTTTGGGTTTGTTGACCTGGGTGTGTTACATGGAAACACGGTCCACACTTGCAGTATCATTGTACAATTAATTATGCATAAACAATTTTCTAACTCATATGTGAAATATCATAAATGATTTATAAAAAATGTGTTGTTTTTTTTTCCTGCAATAATTTGTATCTGATCTCTCTACTTTGTTTTTACCAGTCTTCCATGTTCTTTCATGATTCTCACAGATCCACTCACACATATATGCTCTATTTGAATGTCCAAGGTTGGAACTCCCGTGTTCTTCTCAATCGAGTTTTGATTATTTATACTTTAACTAGGGGAGTTTTTATTTAAGCGAGATGTTGGATTCTATACAATACATGTTCTAATGGTGAGTTCATCAATGAAGTGATTCTACTAAGTGACTGCTTAAAGAATTTTGGAAACGTTGTCATATATTATGTTTTGATCAAGAGGGATCACCAATCAATGCTTATTTAAGAATTAGAGGAACGAATTCCATTGGGAGAAGATAAGAACGACATTCATGTAACATCCCCACTATAACCCCTAGTTTAATTAATGCTTATGTAGATATAATATGTGGCTACAACCAAGTGATGTAATATGCAATTTGTATTTCCTTGTTTTATTAATAAAAATGTGATTCCAACTGCCAAGGGGACATGGAAAAGAGATGGGGGCTGAATTAATGGCTAAGAGGGGGGAGTGTCTAGGATAATGGCCAAGAGGGGTTTAAGAGGGAATTTACCCATGTATATTGATTTAACCCATTTTCCTAAATTTGTTTTTTGTATATGAACCTTCCCATTTATGATTGAATGTTCCCAAAGCCAATCATTGAATGCGTGTAAGAGGGTGAGTGTGAGTGGTCACATCCAAAATTTATTTGGCACATGGGGGTCGAGTACAATCAGCTTGGGGAAGAGTGTGAGTCAAGAAAGAAAAGCCAAAGAGGGGAAATTCGTATGGGTTGTGAGAATAATTTTAGTTACTTGAGTTTTGTGCATGAGAGCAAGAGGGAAGAAAGATATAGAGCTGGAAGCTGAGGCATCCATGGAGGGAGAATTCTAGAGAAAGTTGGAGCGTAAGTGGAGAGAATTGGAGTTGAAAAAAAAATCGAAGAGCCAGGTTCTCAGGCCTGAAGAGTGAACTATTGTGTGAATTGTAGTAAAAAAACAAGTGTTTGTTTTTAGTTTGCTGATAGTTTTCCTTGCGAGATTTTTCCCTTGAGTTTCCAGCTGAGAGATTCCTAGCTGTCTGTGTCAGAGAGATTGATAAACAAATGGGACATCTGAGGGACTGATATTAGTGAAGGGGTACATTCCTTGGGTTGGACATATCAAGAGGAAGAGAGTTGGTGGAAAATCGAGATATTTGTAGGAGAATATCAGTTGGGTTGAGAGTTTTGTGAGTTGTGAGTGAACTGTGAGAGACCACCCTTCTTTTGTGGATTGCCAGCCTTATCTCGAGGGTGAATGTTTGTTGATATTTGGAACAATCAGTCTATGGTTGGGTGGAATGTCTGTCCCAAGCAGTTGGTTGCACAACTCTCATGAAAAGATAATTTTTTTATCTTGCTGTTATGCTAAATTATGTCTTTAATTGTTGTGTATGAACTCTGTGTATTTGGAAGTGATTGATATGCTGCTGTGATGAGTTTTTTAGCTACATTTCATGTTGATTATTAGCATGTTGTAGATGCTTCTAATTTTTGGTTCTGGACAACAACTAAATCTGTCCTAATTTGTAGCTATAAGTTACAAGAAATCAAATAAATATAAACGAATTAATCAGCTAGCTAAATTTTTCGTTTTTAAAAGTATTATGTGTCGTAATGTCACTCAGATGTGTTGGTGGACGTTACATTATGGCATCAGAGCTTCTGGTTCAAACACCACGCTTGTATGGGCTAAGATGGCTACAAATTCATGAAATTCGTAGTTGTATATTTTGTCTGTGACCAATTTGGGGGAAGAACATAGATTTTAAAGATAAATCCCCAATTTCTGTGAGAGAAATCCGAGTTTTAATGACTTCATACGGTTTGAGAGGGTTAATGGATCAGAGAGGTGAAGTTGCATATTGAAATTTGACTTAGAATGGTCAAAATTGGAGTTTTAAAGGCCGCCTGTAGAGTTACAGGTAGTTTGGAGAATTGACGTCCGAGATCGTGTTTGATCTCATGATTGACGGTCGTGATTCATCATGATAAATTCAAAAATTCCTAAGGATGTAGGATTCGACCATTTGAGAGGTTGATGGGATCAAGGACCAAGATTAAATCATGGGTTGTGAAAGGGAGCCAGAGCATTTTTTCTTGTCCAAGTGACCTCGGGCTCAAGTCCATGTACTTAACCAAATCTTGGATAAGATTTAAGAGTTTAGCCCTCTGGGGCTTGTCAAAGTTCCATATGACCAGGCTCTTGGAACTCCACACTATTCTCAAAGGGAGCTAAGCCTTCTAAGTTTCAGGACTTCGAAGGTCCAGAGCTTCGGGATGTTATAACTTCACAACACTCTAATCCTATTGAAGGCAACCTATTGACACGATTACCAAAGATTTTGACTGACAACTGGCGGTTTTTTATCTGCTATCGTGGAATCTACCTTATCGTTAAACCATGACCAAATTTTCAGTCACGAAGTAACATGAGCTATAGATCTAAGGATCTTCAAAATCCTTCTTAACTTTTGGATATACGCCACGGTCAAGTTTGGCGTTGACTCATTGTGGGAGTGAAAAGACATCACACAGTCGAAAATCCTCAAATGCCAATGTCATGAAGTGATGTGGGCCATATATCTAAGGATCCTTCGAGACCCTTCTCGACCGTTAGATCGAGCATAGTGGAAGGATAGGGTAGATTGAGCATAGTGGAAGGATAGGGTAAGTGATACCTTTAAATGACATCAAGTAGTCATTCCTGCTTTATGACCTTTTCGGTAGGTAAACTTTCGGGACTTGAATGGGTTAAGACCTATAAGGGACATGGAGTCATGAAGTAATGCGAGCCCTATATCCAAGGATCCTTCGAGATCCTTCCTGACTGTCAGATGCAAGTTACAGTCATTCGATGTTGACCTAATCCAGGCGCGAAAGAGTTTGGAACGAACAGAATCCCTGAACACCGAAATCGTGAATCAACGTGAGCCATTGATCTAGGGATCCTTCAGGATCTCTCTCAACTGTTAGATCAGATATAATGGAAGGATAGAGTAAGAGATACTATTAAGCGTCATATCGATGGGAGGAATTCGGGAGCAATGTGGACTATAGATCGAGGATCTGTTGGGATATTTTCTCAACTGTTCGATCAACTAGTGGGAGGACAACGTAATTACTTCGACGAAGACTTACTCTGGGAAATGTAAGGTACAAGGGGTAATAATATCCCAAAGATCGAAGGATGGAATATGTGGCAAGGAATTCCAGAACTTTGGAACTCTGGGACTTAGAGAGATTTGACATGTTGATGCACACACCAAATGTTGAAGTGCCGAAGGTCGGAGTATGTGGCTTCTAGAACTTAGGAACTCTGGGAGATTTGAAGATATATGAATATGCGTTAAACGTCGAAGTGTCGAAATTCTAAAGGCCATAGTACGTGGCGAGGAACTTTGGAACTCCAAAACTTCGGGACTCCGGGAGATTAGAGGGTATAGGAAGATATGTTAAATGCTGAAGCGCTGAAACACCGAAGCATCAAAGAGATGGAATTTTCCCTCGCCAAAGTGTCCAACTTTGAAAGATTGTGAAGTAAAGAACAACCCTAGCTATCCATCACAACTAATGATTAAGACAGATATGTCGATCATCAAGGCTTGGAGGTGACCAAGATTCGTCGGAGTTGTGGGAAGTGGAGATCAAACCATCCATCAAGGACATAGATCAACGGAGGAGAGCAAAAGCGCATTTCAATTTGTAAGGACATTAATTATCAATAGGTCATGTGATTTGGTCAGGACCTTCAGATATCTTGACTACGTGTCGCCATAGGATCTACATGTGCAATGAGGTAGGATTTAACAAGAGGTCATGTTGGATTGCGCGGACTGTAGATCTTGATGATTGATTAAGTTGTGAACGTTGATGAAAACGTTCGAGGAGTATGAATTAGTGTAGGACCCTTGTGAAGTCTAAACCTTGTGTTAGCTATGGACAATCTCAATCATCAGATCTAAGGGTGGATCAATCCCCACCATAGATTTTGGAGCGAGAGGAGAATTCGGGACTTCAGAGATGTAGTAGACATGCACAAGAACAACGGAGGGGCCAAAGGCTCGATATTCGTGAAGACCAGGAGATAATCCCTGCAACCCACAATGACATCTTCATTAGGGGATGAAGAGCCAGGTCACGACTATGCCATGTCATATGGCCTAAGAGATGTGAAGCTATGTGGATGCCACGTGGTGAAGGGGATGGCCATTGGCCAAAGATGCCCCAAAGAAAAACTTCGAAATGCTATAAATTTTAAACCCGAGCTTGGATTTAAAAAAGAAAATAGTCATTCAAAAGGTATTGAGGAGTAGAAGACATCTATCAACCTAGAATTTTTATTGGGAAATCAAATTTCTCAGAAATTATTAAATAGATTTCTGTAGTAGTAAAAACAATGGAATTGCAGCATGTCAGATTAAGGCATGAGTACAATCGTTGGGAAGTTGTTTCAGGGAGGAATGCATCAAGAAAATCAAAATTTTGAATTGGTGCAATATGTCCTTCATAAATTGATGAAGAGATAACATGTATCCTATATGATGAAATGCTTTATGCTATGCATATTTTTAACAATAATTATTATATGCACATTTCTTGCAGACTAAGAGGCACCGAAAGAAACTTTAGATCTTATATGAGGACTAGAGTTATGGAACATGCTCAAGGATATTACAACCATGAGGAAGAGATTAGAGGTCTACATATCAACATGGGGAATGCTGAGACAAAGTTAAATGGAAGAAGATATAGGAAAGACCCTGTTACTATTAGAAGTCTGCATAGGGAATTGCATAGCTACATGAATGATAATAAAAGGATTATGAAGGCTCAAGAAGATATACTTCAGATCTTAAATATGTTGCATAGGCAAGTCAACAAGGATTTTGGCACCAAGAAAGAAACTAGTGCTAGACAAGTATCAACATCTAGATCCCATAGCAAAAGGGATGATCATGGAAATGATAGGAAGTCAAGAAGTATGAGTAGGTGCCATCATTCTCCAAGTCAGTCCAATAGAAGAACTCATGCAAGCTTAGGGCCAGGGAGCAACCCAAGTGTGTCTCCTATTTGGAGGAAAATAAGAAGGCTCGAGGCAACCATCTTACAAGGTGAAATCAGAAAAATCGATCCACCTACTTTAAATGGCAAGCACGGGAAATGAGAAGAGGTAGAGGCCTGGAGGTTGGAGATGAAGAAGTATTTCCAACTGCATGATTACTTGTCTCGGGTAGAAGCCATAAATTCCACCTACCACTTGAAAGGGAAGGAAACCATGTGGTGGGATCAACTTAAGCAAGTCAAGAACCTTGATTAGAAAATGATCTCATGGAGGAAGTTCAAAGGATATTTCCAAGAGAAATATCTGTCTGAGCATTACTATGAGAGAAATATGAAAGAGTTATTTGAACTCAAGTTGGGAACCATGAAAATGGAGGAATATGAGATGTGGTTCTTTGAATTGTTGAAGTATGTTGACTTCATCAAGAATGAGAAGGTCAAAATCCAAAGGTTTCTAAGTGGGTTACCCTCCTTCTGTAATCACAAGATTCAATATGATAACCCCAAGACCTTAGAAGAAACCATAAGGAGAGCAATGAAAATTTATGGGCAAAGCAAAGGAATGCCAGTTTTACAAAAGGCTTGGAATGACAAGATGAAAGGGAAAAAATGATCAAAGGCAGAAAGGTTTAAAACCACCCTTTTTTAAAAATAAATCTTGAGTAAATAAAAAAAGCCAAGCATCCCAAAATCAAAAAAAGAATGCAGAGTCATTTGGGAAAAGGCTAAGGAAATGACATGTTCAAAGTTGGGGATGTGAGGGGAATCACTTATATAGGCATTTCCCTCATAAAGGAGAAACAATGAGGACTGTACACAACATTCAGGAGGGTGAAACAATGAAAGACATGGGAGGAAACATGCCAAGGATTTATGTAGCCTTGGACAACAAGCAAGAATAATATCAATCCCCCATGATTGAAGTGGAAGGTAAGATTGATAACCAAACCATACAAATTTTAATTGATTTCGAAGCTAGCCATAGTTACATAAATGCTAACATTGTTGAAATATTTCACTTGCAAAGAAGTAAGCATAAGAAATCTTGGTTAGTTCAGTTAGCCACGGGGACTAAGATAAAGATCAATGAGTTGGTTAAAGATTGTCAAATAAACATGAATGGACTTGTTAGAACCCTATATAATAGGGGAATCAATATTCTGACTAATATCTATCTATTTCAGGCATTACGTTTTTTCTCACGACGCACAACAAAGGTGTAAAAGCGGCATCAATCTCTCAATTCACCTCAACTGTTATCACACAAGAGTTTTGTTTTCGGTAGTTAAGGAGTAGAGTCTCATGTTATGTTAGCTATCGAAAGAGAGAGCTTTCGGTCGCTTAGAACCCAATTTTTGTGTACCCCTAGCCACCGAAAGCTTGTAGCTAGATTAAAAAATGGCTCTCTGATCTTCATATTTATCATCCTGGCCTTTGTATTACTTTCTTTTCTCGGGCATTCTGGAATTTTTCTGAGTTTTCTAGCCTGTGGACACATCATGGGGCATATTCTTTAGTGGTTTTCGAGCTTCTACCCTAAATTTGGGTTTTTTGTTTGATGTGTTTTCATCAAAACTTAGCTTGGAGGCCAAAATTTACGCTCCAACGCTCTAGCTCCACGCAACCTGCCACACAACAACACAACACATGACAGGGGTTAGCATGCAACATCATGCAACACACAAGACACGGGTTAACCCACATACAAATCATGCAATGCTTTTAAAACCTCAATGCGCCATCTGTTAACATCAAATGCCATGTGCAAACAACACGCCTTGACCAAGTTGTCCAATTGTTGGGGCATTGCCCAGGTTAGATTGATGGCACCTCAAGTTAAGTCGATATTGACCGATGTTTCATCGAAAGCTGCAAATATCTCTTGTGTAATCTCACAAAGTGGTAACAACTGGACATAGTAAGCTGCATTGTCTTTCTTGAAATGACAACAAGGAGTCTGGCTTCTAATCTTAGACAACGATAGTATGCTCTGGTTTCCATGGAAAAGGCCTACTTGCGCATTGTGAGGTGGAAATATGACACATCAGGAATATGTGGCCAAATGATCTTTAAGAAAACATCTGCCAAACTTGCCCATTCAGTTTGATGGATGCAACTGGTACATAATGAACTCAACGAAAGAAGGAGATCATCGAGATTACAGGGCAATGTCAGGAGGCTATAAATCACAACGCTAAGGTTTTATTAATGCATGATATGTCATTGAGGATTGTTAGCATGCGTTTGTGGTAGATGCCAACGAGATCATAGTGATTAAGTGCCTGAAATTGAGAAGAAATAGCAATGAAATAGCTCAGATACCAGATAAGCCAGATCACTATGTAGATTGTAGAAGGGACGTATCATGAGTTCGTGGGGAAATCTGCCAAACAAAATCATAGTAATTATGCCATGAAGATTGTTGAAATGAAAACACCAGATCACATAATATAAGAGGCACCAAATCGCAGTGGGGATACACCTTCTAAAGATGAATATCAAACCTAACATTCCAGATTTCAAAATTGCATTTGATCATTTTTGTATGCATGTTGAAGGAATTCTCAGTTTCAGTTTGGTTTCACATTCGATGGCCATTCATGAAATTGTTATTTTCAGAAATCAAATTATATGCCCAGTTGAAAGAATGTAATACTCCAGGCATGGATTCAAGTATTTCAAGGTTAAGAGGAGTCAATCCTTTTCCCATATCCTCATTCGACGACAAATATGGCATAGATTCAGATATCAAGGAACAATTCCAGATTTGCAGGATACACATGGAAAGTGGCACCTAGGTCGCAATTTGATTCACATTTTCAAGAAGTTTCATTCAGTGAAAGATATATCAGGGACAGTTGGCAGAAAATTAGTTTCACATTACCAAAATTCCTTCAAATATCAAGGCAACAAAATGACAGGTGGAAACATAATCATTCTTATCCCTTGTTCTTAGATATTTTTAGCAGCTCGAGGATAAGAGAAGAATACAAATGGAAACTCAAATTCATCCAAGATAACTAGCAGTCAAGTTCTCAAGTGACAAATTAGCATTTGGTGAGGTGTCTTTCAGCATTTTGAGGCCGAAGATCAATGGATACATAGCAGTTCCAGATTTTAAGGAGTTTTGACCATTACCCTCAACATTCGAGACCCAGTTCCATTCGAGACTAGTTCCTAAAAATTAGAGATAATTTTTTTATGTAAAGTCTATTTATTTCTATGATTGAGAGGTTTGAAAGGGGGGTTTTTGACTTGTGAAGAACTGAGTTCCTTTTCGCCGGACTGTGGGCCTTGTTTTTCTAGGAGGATGTTTCTGTAATTTTTGAATGATTAATCAATAATAGAGAAGCAAATTTACAGGATTCTTGTGTAGGAGCGTTGGTGGTGTTTTTCTTTCTATTTTCAGTTATCTTTTTTCTATCATTCACGCACTTTAATTTCTCATTATTGAAAGAGAGCAATGGATAAGAATTTATGTATGCATACTCTTTGTCCAATTTTTCAATAATCTATATGTTACTCATATGAAGCTTTACAAAGGAATTCTTAACTGTTCCTCTGTTAAGTGGATCTCTCCCTTTTCACCCCATTCATCCACACTAAATCTAAGATGATCCAATGGTTGTTACTATCCTGCCCTATGGAGACATTTACCTCTAGATCTGAGCTGATCCTTACCTTATAAACAAACCCCATAGCCCAATGGTGATCTGAGCAACTTGTCAACCAAGCCCTCATCTAAATATTTCAAAAACCACAACCCCATACCTTCATAGCTAGCCTAACACCTATCCCATACAAATGAAGTTAAATCGAGTAGAGAGAGCCCTCTCTGAGTCTTGGAGGGATAGATCCAAGACTCCAAGCGGTTGAAACAGTTACCTCCGTCAATTTCTTCTTCAGCCGAGAAATTACAGAGCGTTAACATGACTCAACATGAAGGTAGATGTAAACATCATATCGTTGGGTTCATATGATTGTCTAATTGGAATGGATTGGTTGGAGAAAAATAATGTTGTCCTAGACTGTTACCATAATATAATCACATTTTTTGATGAGGAAGGGCATCAAGGAAGAATTCAAGGAATTCCAAGAGCTGTAGCGATTAGAGAGATTTCAACTATGCAGTTGAAGAAGAGCTTCAGGAAGGGATGCCAGATGTTTGCAACCCATATGGAGGAGGAAACCAAAGATAAAGTGGAAATAATTGAAGACCATTCGGTCTTGAGGGATTTTGAAGATGTTTTTAGAGAAACTCTAAGATTGCCGCCAAAGAGAGACATTGATTTCTCTATTTATTTGGTGCCAGGAGCTGCCCTAATGTCTAGGACACCATACAAAATGGGTACACCATAATTCAAGGAATTACAAATGCAGCTTGAAGAGTTGTTAAAAAAGGGGTATATACACCCAAGTGTGTCACCTTGGGGAGCTCCGGTTCTTTTTGTGAAGAAGAAGGATGGAACCTTAAGGCTGTGTATTGATTTCAGACAACTTAATAAGGTTACCATAAATAATAAGTATCATTTTTCCAAAATCGATGATTTGTTTGATCAACAGAAAGATGCAAGAATATTTTCCAAGATTGACTTGAGATCATGTTATGATCAAGTAAGGATAAAGGAAGAAGACATCAACAAGACAACATTTAGGACAATATATGGGAATTATGAATTCACGGTAGTTCCATTTGGGCTATCAAATGCCCCAACAATTTTTACGTGTCTGATGAATGGAGTGTTCAAGGAATACCTGGAAAAGTTTGTGATTGTGTTCCTAGATGATATCCTCATCTATTTTAAATCAAAAGAGGAACATGAGAAACATTTAAGAATGGTTTTGCAAGTTTTAAGAGATCATAAATGATATGCTAAGCTAAGTAAGTGCATCTTTTATCAAAAGAAGATTCACTACTTGGGGCATATAATATCTACAACAGGGATAGAAGTTGATCATGAGAAGATATAAGCCATCAGAGGATGGATGACACCGAAGAATGTGACATAGGTCATATCATTCATGGGTCTTGACGGTTATTACCAAAGATTCATAAAAGGGTTCTCAAAGTTTGCAAGTCCAATCACTTCTTTGCAAAAGAAGGGAGCGAAGTTCGAATGGAATTTCGAGTGTGAAGAGAGTTTTCAATATTTGAAGGGAATATTGACAAGTGTGTCAATATAAGATTGCAGATCCAAACAAAGATTTTGTTGTGTGCACCGATGCATGCAAAGAAGGAATCGGTGGAATTCTTAGTCAAAAGGACCATGTGGTATGCTATGAGTCTATAAAATTAAAAGAGCATGGGAGGAATTATGCTACCCATGACTTGGAGTTAGCAACAATTGTACATGCATTGAAAATGTGGAGGCATTACCTTATGGGTAAGAAATTTGAGCTAAGGACAGACCACTGTGGTCTGAAGCATTTGTTTGGACAACCAACACTACATGCTAGGAAAACTAGATGGATGGAATTTCCGAGTGAATATGACTTCGAAATTAAACACATAAAGGGAAATGAAAATCAAGTGGCTGGCGCACTTAGCAGGAGAGCTCATGAAGTGCATATTGCAACCATTAGCATGTACGAGACATCTAAAAGATAAAATTGTTGCAACAACAAATTTAGATAAGAATAATTTAAAAATAAAATAGACATTACAACAAGGTAATTTTCAGCAGAAATTTAATTATTATGAGCTGAAAGAAAATGGAATTCCCATGTACAAAGGTAAGGTGTATTTGTTGAATTC
Source organism: Picea sitchensis (assembly GCA_010110895.2). Taxonomy (NCBI): domain Eukaryota; kingdom Viridiplantae; phylum Streptophyta; class Pinopsida; order Pinales; family Pinaceae; genus Picea; species Picea sitchensis. The sequence goes on from SNQJ01S0022600.1 coordinate 36,511, forward strand.
CAGGGAGCTGAAAAATGTAGTGCTGAAGGAGATGCACAATGTGCCATATGCCGGGCACCCAAGATATCAGAAGACAATTGCAATAGTAAGAAGCCAATATTTTTTGGCCAGGAATGAAGAAGGAAGTGGTTAATTACATAGCTAGATGTCTAGAATGCCAAAAGGTAAAGACATACCATAGAAACCCAACATGTTCGCTGCAACCATTGCCCATTCCGTAATGGAAGTGGGAAGTAGTTACAGTTGATTTTATTACTAATCTTCCCATAATAGTGAAACAACATGATTCCATCATGGTGGTGGTGGATAAATTAATTAAATCAACACATTTCATTCAAGTGAAGACTACACACAAGACATCAAATATTGCAGAAATTTACATGAAATAAGTTGCTAGGCTACATGGAGTGCCCAAGGCAATAGTTTCAGACATAGATCCAAAGTTTACTTCCAATTTTTGGAAGGGTTTGTTCAAGGGATTTTGGACATATTTAAATCTTAGTACAACATATTATCTAGAGTCAGATGGGAAAATAGAAAGGACTAATAGGATAATTGAGGACATGCTTATAATGTATGTGATGGATCAACCATCAAAGTGGGAAGATTATATTCATTTAGTTGAATTTGCCTACAACAATGGGTATCAAGCCTTATTAAAAATGAATCCATTTGAGGCATTGTATGGTAGAAAATGTAACACACCAATGAGTTGGGATAATCCAACAGATAGAGCAATTGTTGGGCCATAATTGTTAAAAGAAATGGAAGATCAGATGGAAAAGATAAAGCAAAATTTGAAGGCTGCCCAGGATAGGCAGAAAAGTTATGCACACATGAACATAGTTTTTAGTGTTTTCAAAGTGGGAGAATATGTGTTTTTGAAAGTGAATGCAAAGAGAAGTTCGCTAAGATTAGAAAGTTGCCCAAAGTTGGAAGAAATATATTGTGGGCCTTTTGAAATATTAGAAAAGATAGGCCCAATTGCATACATGTTAGCTTTTCCTTCATCCATGAGAGTACATAATGTATTTCATGTGTCATTGTTAAAGAAATATGTGCCTGATACTAACCACGTAATTGATTGGAATGTGATCGAGGTGGAGCACGAAGGGGATTTCCTGGTGGAACTAGTACGCATCATGGACCGGAAATTCAAAGTGATAAGGAACAAATCCATAGGGCTGGTAAAGGTTCAATGGAACTACTACGGTCCTGAAGATGCTACATGGGAGCATGAATAAAAAATGCGGGAATAATACCCACAAAGTTTTGACATTTTTGAAGAAAACACAATGCAAGACTTCATTTTGAGCAGCTAAAATTTTGAAACCACATCTCATATTACTGGTCAATTGCGTTGGGGACCTTGATAAATGAATGGATCATTCATTGGGTTATCCTTGATAAACGTATGGTACATTCCTTGGGTTATTCTTGATAAACGAATGGTGCCTTCCTTGGGTCGATGAGTTGAGAGGAACATGAGATTTTGGTTGGAGCTGTTGCTGGAATCATTCAATTGCAAAATTTTATTTCTAAGTTTTGTGATGTAAATTTTCATATATGTATCTCGGCATAAAGTGCAGCGAGGATGGCCCACAATTGTAGGGGAGTGGGAATGTAACATCCCCACTATAATCCCCAGTTTAATTAATGCTTATGTAGATATAATATGTGGCTACGACCAAGCAATGTAATATGAAAATTGTATTTCCTTGTTTTATTAATAAAAATGTGATGCCAACTGCCAAGGGGACATGGACAAGAGATGGGGGCTGAATTGATCCACAAGAGGGGGGAGTGTCTAGGATAATGGCCAAGAGGGGTCCAAGGGGGAATTTATCCATGCATATTGATTTAACCCATTTTCCTAAATCCAATTTTTGTATATGAACCTTCCCATTTCCGATTGAGTGTTCCCAAATCCAATCATTGAATACATGTAAGAGGGTGGGTGTGAGTGGTCACATCCCAAATTTATTGGGCACATGGGGGTTGAGTACAATCGGCTTGGGGAAGAGTGTGAGTCAAGAAAGGAAATCCAAAGAGAGAAAATTCATATGGGTTGGGAGAGCAGTTTTAGTTAGTCGAGTTTCGTGCATGAGAGAGAGAGGGGAGAGAGAAACAGAGCTGGAAGCTGAGGCAACCATGGAGGGAGAATTCTAGAGAAAGATGGAGCGTAAGTGGAGCAAATTGGATCTATAAAAAAAACCAAAGATCCAAGTTTTTAGGACTGAAGAGTGAAATCTCGTGTGAGTTGCACTAAAACAACAAGTGTTTGTTGTTGGTTTGCTGATAGTTTTCCTAGATGTCTGTGCTAGAGAGACCCTAATAAACGAATGGGATGCCCGAGGGTTTGAGATCAGTGAAGGGGTGCATTCGTTGGGTTGGACAGTTTAAGAGGAAGAGAGATGGTGGAAAATCGAGATAGATGTAGGAGAATATCAGTTGGGTTGAGAGTTTTATGAGTTGTGAGTAGAGTGTGAGAAACCACCCTCCTTTGGTGGATTTCTAGCCTCAACTCGAGGGTGATTGGCTATTGATATTTGGAACAATTAGTCTATTATTGGGTGGAACGTCCGTCCCAAGTAGCTGGTTGCACAACTATTGTGAAAAGATACATGTTTTATCTTGTTGTTATGTTAAATTATGTCTTTAATTGTTGTGTATGAACTCTGTGTATTTGGAAGTGATTTATATGATGTTGTGATGAGTTGTTTATCTGCATTTCATGTTGATTATTATCATGTTGTAGATGCTTCTATTTTGTGGTTCTGGACAACATCTAAGTCTGTCCTACTTTGTAGCTATAAGTTATAGGAAATCAACTAACTGTAAACGAATTAATTAGCTAGCTGAATTTTTTGTTTTTAAGAGTATTCCACGTCGTAATGTCACTTAGATGGGCTGGGGTACATTACAATTCAAATGGATTATGCCTTCAACCCATACTCTTGGAAATTTATTTTAAAGTTTGTGTTCATGGTTCGACTAAAATTTGAGACACAAATTGTAGTATTCTTGCCAAAACCTTGAGTATGAATAAAGGATGACGTCTGCTTGTGGACTAGACTAATCCACCGGCCTACTTGTAATTATACTTTTGAGTGGTGGTAGAAATTTGAAATGTGATCTTCACAACTACACCCCTAAATTCGACCTTTCCACTTAGGATTGTAACAAGTGACGTAGGTTTGTGAAGTGTTTCCTTTAGATCTTGGGAAAACATCTCTTGCAACAATTCTAAATGATTAAAGAATATTTTCACTTATAATTTTACATATAGCTTGTTCATAGGTTAGAAAGAACAAGATTTGCTAGCATGTTTTTTTGCATTGGTTATTAAGAAAAATTATAGCATATTTTCTGCATTAGTTATTAAGAAAACTACTATATTGCTTTGATGCAACTTGGGATAAGGTTTCTATAGCCTTTTGGACATTTTCCTATTGTAGTTGATTGTTTATATGGGTTTTATGGATTGACACCTATTTCTCTCTATTTTGACAAGGCTGGACTCTCTGCATGTGGGCATGAGACAACATTCAGAATATTAAAGGAACATTTAAGCAAGGTGCTAAAATTGATATTCACAAAAGCAATAAGAAAGGTAATCTACCATCTTCACAAAAGTAGTAAGAAATCTTCAACATTTTTGGTATTGATATTTGCAAATAAAATAAAACATATGACTTGGCTGGGATATTATTAGTATTATTGGTTTTTCTTTACCAATTTTAGGCTTGCATCTTTCCTTGCATTCACAGAGTTGATGTGATTGCTAGATGGGCATGTTATCCTAGGATGCATGCAGTGTAACATCCCCACAATAATCCCCAGTTTAATTAATGCTTATGTAGATATAATGTGTGGCTACGACCAAAGCGATGTAATATGCGAATTGCATTTCTATGTTTTAATAATAAAAAGTGATGCTTGCTGTTAAGGGGACATGGAAAAGAGATGAGGGTTGGATTAATACACAAGAGTGGGGAGGGACTAGGATAATGGCCAAGAGGGGTCCAAGGGGGGAATTACCCATGTATATTAATTCAACCCATTTTCCTAAAATTGCTATTTGTATATGAACCTTCCAATTTCTGATTGAGTGTTCCCAAATCCAATCATTGAATGCATGTACGAGGGTGGATGTGAGTATTCACATACCATAGTTATTGGGCACATGGGTTTTGAGTACAATCAACTTGGGGAAGAGTGTGAGTCAAGAAAAACAAGCCAAAGAGAGGAAATTCGTATGGGTTGGGACAACAATTTTACACATAGAGTTTTTGTGCATGAGGAGCAAGTAGAGAGAAAGAAAGAGAGCTTGGAGTTGGTGCATAAATGGAGGGCGAATTCTAGAGAAAGATGTAGCGTATTGGAGCATATTTGGAGCTATAAATTCAAGAGCCAGGGTGTCAGGCATGAAGAGTGAACTACTGGGTGAGTTACACTATGAAAAAAAGTGTTTGTTGTGAAAATGATTTATATTTGAGAATGGACCGTTCATTATAAAGTCGTAAATATGAAGGTAGAAGTTATGTTAGGGTTTTTTCCCTAGAAGGCAACCCTCTTTTATGAGGGAAATTTATTGCGGCTATGGATTATGGCGATATTGTATTCCGAGTGAGGAGACTGTGAGAGAAAGAAGAGGAAGTTACAACGGGTTTGCTGTAGGTTGTATCCCTTCATTTGCTGGATAATAATAAAGGAAGGACATGGTAATTTCTCTGGTGGACGTAGACCACACTGGGTGAACCACATATATCTCTGTCTCTATTGTATTGTGTATCTTCTTTGTTTTATTTCCACATTTGTTTTATTTTATTGCTCTGCAATCCTGTTTTTATAACAACTGGTATCAAAGTGAAAGGTAGCTCGCAGGAAAAGAGGGTTCCTGGTTCGACTGGGAGCAATGGCGGAAGATGGAAAGTTTAGGGTCGAGAAATTTAACAACCAAAACTAACAGTTATGGAAGATGCAGATGGAAGATTATTTATATCAGAAGTATCTATTTTTACCATTGGGTGGAATAACAAAGAATTTGATGGCCATGAAGGACGAAGAATGGGAGGTTCTTGACAGAAAGACACTAGGAACAATATAGCTGAGCTTGGTAGCGTCAGTGACTTTCAATATTTCGAAAGAAAAGACAACGAAGGAGCTGATGGACGCATTGGATAAACTGTATGAAAAACCCTCAACATCCAATAAGGTATTTCTAATGAAGAGATTATTTAATATGAAGATGTCAGAAGGTGGGTCTGTTGCAGATCATTTAAATGAATTTAATACGGTTACTAATCAACTAAGTTCTGTAA
>SNQJ01S0022600.1:41884-60368 GCA_010110895.2 Picea sitchensis
ATGAGGTCAGGGCTTTTCTAATCTTGTGCTCATTGCCAGAAAGATGGAGTGGCTTGGTCATGGCTGTAAGTAACTCTATCTCTGGTTCAAATACTTTAAAATTTGATGATGTTGTTGGTGTTATCTTTAGCGAGGAAATGCGACGGAAAAGAACAGGTGATACATCGGGTAATGCATTGAACATGGAGAATAGGGGAAGACACAAGGATAGAGGAAAGGGCTCAGGGAACCATGATAATTCTAGGAAGGGTAGATCCAAATCTTGATTTGGAAATATAGAGTGCTAGAATTGTGGGAAGAAATGACATTTGAAGAAAGACTGCAGAGCTCCAAAGAAACAAAGAGATGAACAGCAGGAGACAAATCAAGAAGCAAATGTAACAGATGATGTGTTACAAGATTCTTTGATTCTTTCTGTAGATAATATTTATGAGTCTCGGGTAGTAGATTCAGGGGCTTCATTTCATTCCACACCCTATAGTAAACATTTTCTAGTTTATGTTCAAGGTGATTTTGGACAGGTTCATTTGGGTGATGATGCACCATGCAAAATTGATGGAATGGGAAAGGTAAAATTAAAACAAAACAATGGAAACCAATGGTTGTTGAAAGAGGTAAGACATGTTCAAGATCTAAGAAAAAATCTAATTTCAACAGAGTAGTTTGCAAGTGAAGGTTGTATATCCATATTTACAGATAAGATATGGAAGGTCACCAAAGGATCATTGGTGATAGAAAAAGGGGAGAAGGTAGGTACATTGTATTTATGTACTGGTAATATTGACTCTTCTACCTCTTTAGCTTCTACAAGAGTGGATAAAACACTGTGGCATCATAGGCTTGGACACATGAGTGAGAAGGGGATGCATATACTTCACAAAAGAAATTTTTTTCCAGATCTTAAACAAATTGATTTGGATTTTTGTGAGCATTGTGTTTATGAAAAACATAAGAGAGTCATATTTCTCGGACTCGGAAAAGAAAAGAAGAGTGAAAGGTTAGATCTTGTGCATAAAGATGCATGGGGACCAACTTAGGTATCATCTCTTGGTGGCTCTCGTTATTATGTTACTTTAATTGATGATGAAACTAGAAAATGGTGTGTCAAAAAGGATGAACAGGACAATCATGGAGCATGTAAGGAGTATGAGATTGCATGTTGGTTTTCCCTTACAGTTTTGGGAAGATGCTATAGATACTGTTGTTTACTTAATAAACATAGGCCATTCAATCTCTTTGGATGGTAGAATTCTAGAGGAGGCATGGATAGGGAAAAAGATAAACTATTCTTTTTTGAAGACTTTCGGTTGTGAATCATTTGTCCATATTGATAAAGAAAATAGAACAAAGTTTGAGGCAAAATCCAAAAAATGTACCTTTATTGGATACGATGTTAATGATTTTGGTTATCTTTTATGGGATTATGAAAATAAAAAAAAATCATTAGGAGTATAGATGTCATATTCAATGAGAAGGTCATGTATAGAGATCAATTACTGGGAAATAAACAGGAAAAAGAAAAACCAGAATACACAGTGCTTGATGAGATGACTGGAAAAGAAATTCCAAAGGTACCAACAAATCATAATGTACAACAACATGATCAACATGTACCTCAAACTTCTACAAGTGTTGTTATAAGATCTACCAGGTTAAGTATACCCCCTAAACGATACTCTCCTTCATTGTACTATTTGTTGTTGACTGATTTTGGTGAACATAATGTTATGAAGAGGCAATGCAGATAGACACCAAAAAGAAGTGGGAGCAAGGAATGAAAGAGGAAATTGATTCCTTGGTAAATAACCAAACTTGGGACTTGGTTCAGTTTCCTACAGAAAAAAAACATTGCAGAATAAATGGGTTTACAAGTTGAAGGAAGAATATAGAGGAAAAAATAGGTACAAGGCTAGACTTGTTGTAAAGGGGTTTGCACAAAATAAAGATATATATTTTGATGAAATATTTTCTTCTGTTATTAAAATGACTTAAATTAGGACTATTTTAAGTCTTGTGGCAGTAGAAGATTTGCATCTTGAATAGCTAGATGTAAAAACAACTTTTATCCATGGGGATTTGGAGGAAGATATTTATATGCAACAACCACATGGGTATGAGGTCAAAGGGAAGGAAAATTTGGTATGCAGGTTGAAGAAAAGATTGTATGGCCTAAAGCAAGCTCTAAGGCAGTAGTATTTGAATTTTGACAAGTTTATGACATCACATGGTTATAATAGATGTCATTTTGATCACTATGTTTATTTTAAAAGGCTAGAAAATGGAAGCTATATTATCTTGCTATTGTATGTAGATGACATGCTTGTTGCATGGTCTAATATGCAGGATATAAATATGCTAAACAAGAAATTATCTAATTCATTTGCAATGAAGGATTTGGGTGCTGCAAAGAAAATCCTTGGTATGAGGATAACAATAGATAGGAAAAATCGCAAATTGACATTGTCTCAAGGTGATTACATAGAGAAGGTGTTGGAGAGCTTTAGAATGCAGAATGCAAAACCAATTAGTACACCTTTGGCCAACCATTTCAAATTAACTAAGGAAATGTGTCGCAAGACACATGATGATATAGAATACATGTCCAGGGTCCCTTATTCATCAACAGTTGGAAGCTTGATGTATGCGATGGTTTGCACAAGACCAGATATTGCACATGCAGTGGGAGTTGTGAGAAGGTATATGGACAATCCAGGTAAATAACATTGGGAGGAAGTAAAGTGGATTCTTAGGTATTTGAGAGGTACTGATACTCATGCATTATGTTTTGGAGGTTCAGACACTGTTCTATAGGGATATGTTGATTCTGATATGGCAGGTGATCAAGATAGAAGGAGAAGCACCACAGGGTATGTTTTTATTATAGGTGGAACAACAATAAGTTGGATTTCGAAAATGAAAAAGGTTGTTTCACTTTCAACAACAAAGACAAAGTATGTTGCTGCTACAGAGGCTAGTAAAGAGATGATTTGGTTACAAAGGTTTATGGAGGAATTGAGAAAGAAGCAAGAGAATAGAAGGTTGTATTGTGACAATGAGAGTTCCATTCATCTTGAAAATAAATCAACCTTCCATTCGAAGACTAAACAAAACATATACAACTTAGGTACTATTTCATATGATTTGTCTTGGAAGATGGACATTTGAAGTTGGAAAAGATACACACTGGCCAGAATCCTGCAGACATGTTAACAAAGGGAATAACCAGGGAGAAACTGAGTTCCTACTCAGTTTTAGTTGGTCTTCAAGCATGAAGATGAAGATGAGAAATTTGTCAGGTCCAATAAGGATCATAGTCCAACATATACAACAACGATGGAGTTGTTGAGATCAGTCTTCAAGTGGGAGATTGTTGGTTGTGGAGCCCGATTATCTTCTTGATTAGGGGTCTTTGTTTGCAGCCATGTTTATACCCCATGAAGACTTTACACCCCAGAAGAATGTACTCTCATCCACATGGGGGAGTTCAGGGGGGGGTTACCTCCCCTGCGGGGTCTGGGGGAAAGCAAGCCCTTGAAGGAAAAATTGTCTTGTAAATGTATATTGTAATTTCATAGTAAATCTAGACCATTCATTATAAGGTCGCATATTTGACAGTAGAAGTTTTGTTAGGTTTTTTTCCCTAGAAGGAAACCCTCTTTTATGAGGGAAATGCATTGCGGCTATGGATTATGGCGAATAATGTATTCTGAGTGAGGATACTGTGAGAGAAAGAAGAGGAAGTTACAATGAGTTTGTTGTAGGTTGTATCCCTTTATTTGTTGGATAATAATAAAGGAAGGACCTGGCAATTTCTCTGGTGGACGTAGCCCAAATTGGGTGAACCACGTATATCTGTCTCTATTGTATTGTGTATCTTTTTTTTTTTTTTTTNATTTCTCCGCGATCTTGTTTTTCTAACAGGTTGGGGGATGCTATATGTAGAATGTGGAGAGAAAACCCTTTTATCATCATGATAACCCATTATTACAAAAATAAAGTGTTAGAAAAAACAACCGATCAATGTGTACATCAAATAGAATAAAAATAATATAAGATATTAATTATTTGATAATTAAGTTGATTCAAAGAGTACTAGATATCAAATAAGGTCGACACTTAACAGATGGGGTTGTATAAGAAGTGACTTTGCCTACTTATACTACAAACAAAAATGTTTAAACCTACAAAAACATACATAGACCATTAGATAAGAAGGAAACCAACATCTAGATTGCTTATTGGAATACACTAGCCCTAGAAAAGATGTAGAGGATCTAGTTGGATCACGTTGGACTCCTACAAAAATGTATATGCACCATTATATAAGAAGGAAACCAACATCTAGTTTTCTTATTGAGATACACCAACACTAGAAAATATGTAGAGGATCTAGTTGAATCATGTTGGACTCCTACAAGAACGTATATGGACCATTAGATAAGAAGAAAACCAACATCTGGATTGCTTATTAAGATACATCATACCTATAAAATATGCAGAGGATCTAGTTGAATCACATTGGACTCATTCAAGGGTGCCATTCCCCTCCTAACTCTTTGCTGTATAGTTATATTTTTGACAATGAATTATGGGATGAAATATTGTTCCAACGACATAGTTCTCCTTGTGCCATCATAATAATACAATAAAGTGTTTAAACAAGGTTTAATTAGGTTCGATGGCATCATACTTATTGAGGTTATTTGCAAAATACATGCTGCCAATATAAATTTGTAGAGTTCATCCCTAGTGGAAGTTTGCTCAACAAGTTAGTGACATGTTTAGAAGATATGCATGATAACACTTATTTTTCAAAAGCCAACTCAACACAAAATTTTCCTAGATATAAAGGACTTGCTTGCTTTCCTTTCACCACAATACTTGATTGCACAAAATAGAATTGAAATGATACACTACAAAGTTGTGAATCAATGAAAATATAGCTCGATAAGCAAAGATCCTTATATCAATGATGCAATTACCAACAAAGTAACATTCAATCCATCTCTTATAGCTTCCAATTTTGCTAGAATCAATTCTTTTTCATTAATAATGTTTAGTTCAACTCTTAATGTGTAGTCTTGATTGTCTAGTCTCAATGACTTCATCTTTAGTTCATTAACAACATTTAGTTCATCTCTTAAACATGCAGTTTTGATAGCTCCAATGTAAAGTTTAGTTTAGCCTTAAAATCTCGATGCTTAAGCTTCCAAGCTCATTACCATCACATTTCATTAACATAATGATCCAGGTGGATATTGGTGGCCACACACCTATTCCAACTGGCTCATATTGACAATTTTTAGTTCAACATGTTCTTCTGTACTTCTTTGTAATTGTGGGTTCTACACTTCTAGGGTTGTCTGAAGCCATACACATCTTCCAGATGGATACTGGTGGCCTCCCACCTAATCCAACTAACTTATTTTTTATGTTTTCATGTCAACACGTATTTCTGTACTTCTAGGGCCGTTTTGGGGCCCTAAACAATGTTTTTTTGGCTCGCCACAGTCGAACTATAAACAGAGTCAGAGTTTGAAGGCGTAATGCGTAGTTCTTGAAAAGACCTTTCCAATGGGATATCATGAGCCTAAAATGAAGGTCGTATGCAAAAGTTACAACCCGGAGAAGTTGAGGTACCAACTTACCCATAGGGGCCCACATAACTTTTGGCGTTTCATCTCCTAGGGTTAGGTTTTTGGATGTCTAGGGTTTTGGAATTCACGAGTCATGTTAAAAAGACCTATGGAGCCTCATTTTAATCATTCTACTCAGACAGATGTGCATAGCAGCTGCATCTCTTCTAAGAGATAACTACCACCATTCAAGCAAGTTATTTTCAATTCTGCAGTTTTACAATTTCATCCTATTTCATTTATTCAATAGACAATATTGTTCACTGGATATCTGTGTTGTTCTCCATATATCTGTGTTTATTGTATTCAGTCTATTAATCAATTCATTCTGCTCATAAATCCAAATCAGTGGTATCAGAGTGGTCTTCTCTTCATTTTTTTTTCTTCATGCATGTCCCGGACAAGATCTGGGTACAAGAAGTTGGGACTCGAACTAGTTGAGCCTTTGAAATATCGACTAGGCCGAACCAGAAAAAAACCCATGGGGGACGAAAATAAAGATGATGGAGCAGGAGATCCTTTTAAAATGTTGCTCGAGGAATCCCTTGCGTGACAAAGGAATGAAATGATGGACAACTTTGCATAGATCCTTTGATGGCTACCCACATGAGAAGAATCTTCATCACGCGGCCATGCAACCCCCTTCAAGGTACATGTAAATTTTTATATTCCATTATTTGAAGGACTGATAGATGCAGATGTTGTAGATAAATGGTTGAATCTGCTCGAAGGGTATTTTTCGGTCCACAATTTTTTCGATAGGGAAAATATTACTTTTGCACTCCTCAAGGCCATCCCCCATGTTAAGGACTGGTGGGATACTTACTCTGAGCAAAGGGCCATAGAGGAATCTGCAATATTTGTGGTCGTCCCCACATGGGAGTCCTTCCGGAATGCCATCAAAGAACAATACTACCCTATTGGAAGCTACAAGGACCGGTACACCAGATGGACCACCCTGCATCAGGAAAGAGACCGGACAGTACCATATTTCACCAATATTTTCCATACCTTGCGCACCAAATTGGTTATCAAAGACTCTAAGCAACATCTGGTGCTCAAATACCGTGACTTTTTTCATAGATACATTCAAACAGAAATGGAGTTTCTGGACATCACCTCATTATGTACGACTTATAAATATGTTGTTAAGATCGAGCATAAATTTAAGTAGAAGAGGCGAGAATTCATATTTGCAAACTCCTCATAGCCAAAGCAGGGAAAAGGTGGCCCCAACCCACACAACAAGGGACAAAGAAAATATGGTCAGTCTCAGGACAACCAGTCCAAGCCGCAACACAAGAAGGGTAATGGGAATTCGAAGAAGGACATGGGAAAATGGTGTGAATACGATAAAATCCCTTGGCACAACATCGAAGAATTCCACTCCAAGTAGTCACTCGTGGTTGAGCTAAAGGATTCCGAGTTAGAGGCCGATTCTGACTCCGAATTAAATCCAAAAGGAGGGAAGCATATTATCGATGCTGAACCCAATGCCACTTTCTCTACCACCAAGGTCCAGCCAAGTGAACCAGAAGAACCACAGGAAGGGGAAATCATTTTTCACTCACATATGTGGGTAAAGGGGGCTCCGATTCATTTCATTGTCGATAGTGGCAGTCAAAAGAACCTGATCTCAATAGAGATTTTCAAGCGAATGGACCTGCCGATGACACCTCACCCGCAACCCTACACCATCGACTGATTTCTCTAAGGAAGGGATCTCCGTGGAAACCAACAGTGTCATCTACCCTACGACATCAAGCCTTTCAAAGATGAGGTATTGTGATATTTCTCCCCTTGAAGTTTGTGATGTTCTTTTAGGACAACCATATTTGTGGAAGTGACATGTTGTATATGAGTCTAGACTCTGTAATGTTATTATTACTTTGGGTAGACAATTGTACAGGATACTAGAGGTAGTACCACCTACTTCTATTTCTTTAATCTCTGCTAAGCAGTGCAGTAAGGTCATTTCAAAGACCGGAAAGTTCATGTTCTTTGTGATCTGTTCTCATAGTAAGAAGAAGGTCACTGCCACATCCATGGAATCTACACATAGCCTCTCTTTGCAGCATAATCAAGTGGATGGAATCATGGAAGAGTACAGAGACATCTTCTCCTCACCCACCGGGGTATCGATGCATTGCCAAGTTAAGCATCCAATTGATCTAACCCCCGGTGCACCTCTGCCTAATGGACCGATATATCATCGCTCGCTGATGGAAAATGATGAAATCAAGCATAATATCCAAGAGATGCTTCAAAAGGGGCACATCAGACCCAACTCCTCCCCTTGGAGAAGCCCGATTGTATTGGTGTAGAAGAAAGACAGGACCTGGCAGCTTTGCATTGATTACAGGGAATTAAACAAAATCACAGTCAGGAACCGGTACCCAATTCCCATAATTGATGACCTTCTTGACCAACTCAAGGGGGCTAAGTTCTTCAACAAGATTGGCCTTAAGTCTGGCTACCACCAGGTTCCCATCGAACCAAATGATATATGGAAGACAACTTTCAAATCTAAAGAAGGTCTCTTCGAATGGCTGGTCATGCCCTTTGTCTTAACCAATGCACCAACCACTTTCATGAGGTTGATGGATGATGTATCGTGACCCTTCACCAACTATTTTGTGGTGGTATATTTGGATGACATCCTCATATTCAGCGGAACATGGGAGGAGCACATGTAACATATTCAACAGGTTTTGAGCACTCTGCGGCAGGACAAGCTATATGCCAACTTGGAAAAATGCTCCTTTGGCATGAACATGGTCCAATACTTGGGCTACATTGTTGATGAGAATGGGGTACATGTTGATATAGCTAAAATCCAAGTTATCTGTGACTGACTAGTCTCGACCACACTAATCGAGCTTCAGATATTCTTGGGACTGGTCAAATTCTACCGACGGTTCTCGTTGGGATTCCCCCATATTTCATGGGTCCTCATCCAAGTGACCAAGGGCGGAAACATGGAAAATTTTGCGTGGGGGAAGGAACAACAAAGAGAATTTGATGATCTGAAGCATCTCTTATACTCAGCTCCAATACTCTTCTTACCTGATCTGCAAAAATCATTTGAGATTGAGACTGATGCATCTGACTATGTTGTAGGCATAGTTCTCACTCAACACAGTCATCCAATAGCCTACCATAGTGAGACACTCTCGTATACTATCCGAAAATACCCCACCTATGACAAGGAAATGTATTCCATTGTATAAGCCTGTCATCAATGGAAACATTACATTTTGGGAAAGGAGACAATCATCCACAACGATCACAAGCCTCCATAGTTCATACAGACACATGAGAAGTTGCAGAACAACCGACATAAGGAGTGGTCCACCTACCTGCAACAATTCCATCTCAACATCAAGTATAAGACAAGGAGCACAAACTATGTCGTTGAATACCTCAGTCAACCTCCTGTGGCTGCACTCACCACCATGCTCCATTTCTATAGACATGAGGCATTTGAGTAGCCACAACTTTATCAACAAGATCTAGACTTCGCCACCACTTATCAGCTATTGGGTACAGGCGTGAATGTCACCGATTTTCACATTCAGGATGGAATATTATGCCATCTGGTCCATCTCTATGTTCCTACAAGCGAGTGTGTAAATATTATTTGGGAGGCTCACTACAGTTGGATGGGAGGACATTTTGGCATGGAGAAAACTGTGGCAGTTCTACAGAAACATTTTTATTGGCCAAAACTTCGACATGACATCATCAAGTATATCGGATCTTTCACTGCTTGTGCCATTTACAAGCCAACCATCAAGAAGAAGGGCCTATATACCCCTCTTCCTACTCTTGAGAATCCTTGGGAATCCATCTTGATGGATTACATGTCTGGCCTTTCATCCACCAAGCAAGGCAATGATTGTATATTTGTGGTAGTTGATCAGTTTTTGAAGATGGCCATCCTCACAACATGTAAGAAGAAAATCACAACGACATATACTGCCAAGCTCTTCTTCGAATGAGTGTGGGTCCATTTTGGGATACCACAGACCACCATCTTTGATCAGGAAAATAGGTTCCTCAACAAATTTTGGTCGAGTCTCTGGTCACGATTGGACACCAAGCTGACTAAATCCACTGCTTTCCACCCCCAAACCGACAGCCAAACATAGGTCGTCAATCATATGTTTGTGCACATCCTGCGCATGTACAACTCTAAACATCTGTGTACATGGGATGAGAGTCTCCCCTATGTTCAACACAGTTACAATAAGGCTCTCCATAGCTCCACCGACCATAGCCCATTTCATGTGGGGCTGAGATTCCAAACCTTGGGTCCCATTGATGTTTCACTACCTCTTGCAAACACACAAGAATCTTCCCATGCTCAATCTGAGACTGAAAAATCCATCAGATTCATTGAGCGGATTCAACACATCCGCCAACAGGTCCATGAGATTTTACAGAAATCCAATGCTAAGTACAAGTAGAACCATGATCGACATAGAATACCGCACCAATTTCAGGTGGGAGACAAGGTTTGGTTACATTTGTAGAAAGAGCACCTTACAGGGCCCCATCGAAAGCTACACCCACTTCACTATTGGCCTTACACTATCCCCAAGGCTGTGGGAAACAATGCTTTTGAGCTCAACACTCCACCCTTCCTTGGTTGCACCCCATGTTCAATGTGGACCTCTTTCGACCATATTTTCCACCATTATTCAATACTTCAGAGATCGTAGAAAAACTGACACCAACATAGCTCAACCCTGACTGCATGGAACATGAATCCACTGATTAGATAGTGGACACACAAGTCAAGGGCACTTGCCAACAAAGGATCCATCTTTATTGGGTTTTCAAGGTAGGGCAGCTCCTACACCAAGGCAAGTGGCTCACCCGGGGCCAAATTTAATAGAAGTTTCCTCACCTGATGGGGGAACTCAACACAATGGAGACCATTGCTTCCTAAGGGGGGAGGATTGATCCATGTGGATATTGGTGACCACCCACCTATTCCAACTGGCTCCTCTTGACAATTTTTAGTTCAACACGTTCTTCTGTACTTCTTTATAATTGTGGGTTCTACACTTACAGATCTGTATGAAGCCCTGCACATCTTCCAGGTGTATACTGGTGGCCTCCCACCTAATCCAACTGGCTTATTTTGTATGTTTTCATGTCAAAACATCTTTTTGTACTTCTAGGGCCGTTTTGGGGCCCTAAACAATGTTTTTTTGGCTCGCCATAGTCAAATTGAAGATAAAGCCAGAGTTTGATGGCGTAATGTGTGTTTCTCAAAAATACCTTTCCAACGAGCTATCACATGCCTAAAATAGAGTCATATGCAAAAGTTACAACCCCAGGAAGTTGAGGTAACAACTTACCTATAGGGGCCCACATAACTTTTGGCGTTTCATCTCCTAGGGTTAGGTTTTTGGATGTCTAGGGTTTTGGCATTCATGAGTAATTCTAAAAAGGCCTCTGGGGCCTCATTATAATCATTCTTCTCAGACATATGCATGTAGCAATCACATCTCTTCTCAGAGATAGCTACCACCATTCGAGCAAGTTGTTTTCAGTTCTGCAGTTTTACAGTTTCAACCTATTTCATTTATTCAATAGAAGATATTGTTCAGTGGATATCTGTGTTGTTCTTCATATCTTTGTATTTATTGTATTAAGTCAATTAATCAGTTTGTTCCACTCATAAATCCAGATTACATAGTTCTTCACTATGCATCTAGATCCTTACACTAGAGCTAGTGTTGAACCTCTCATTTCGAACATTGCAAATGTTTAGGGTTAGATAGTGTTGAGCCAATATTAAGTGTTTGGGAAGGATGCCCTACATGCCCCCAATTTGTCCATGTAATTGATTATGTTATGCTAATGTGATAGTTTGTTGCTTAAGTTGCTAGAACCTAAGATTAAACCCAAATTTGGAGTCGGTGGTCTTGACTTAGACAATCATTCAATAGTCCGTTGTGTGGTTGACTAGTCAATTAACACAATCTCCACTAGTCGAATTGGATCCACTGAAGCAGGCTTGACCAAGTCGAGTAATCGATTCAGCACAGAGAAAGGCTAAAAAATTAATCACTTTGTGGCCAGGGATGATTTTAGGGGCTAAATTTCGCTAATGGGCTAATTTTCCATGGTTTTTCCCAAAAAGTTAATCGTCACTCTAAAAATGATTTTCCCAAATTCTATAGGATAAAATTACTTTACCTTTAAAATCACCAAAATTTTATACAAACTATATAAAATCCTTAGAAATTTGAATATTTTTACAAAAATATTGCCAAACATTTATAGTTGGCATATGAAGGATTAGTAAGATTCGACAAGGTTTCTACATTTTAAAATAAATCTCCATCCTTAAAATAATCCATGTTTGTGGCTAACTTGGATGATCTAAGTTTACCATATTAACATGATTTTAGAGAAATTGGTCACACATTCAAATATAAATAGATGATCTCTTAGATTGGTCTATCATAGACTCAATTTTGTGATGTCATGAGATGCTACTTGTCTTTTAATGTTATAATAGTGTTTGTTAATCATGTTGGACACTTAATCCTTCGTGGATGTGTTAATTGTAACATATTGTAAATATGAATAGTTGTTGGTGATAGGAAACATCTTCAGTTATGAAATACCAAGAGTCATTTATTGTGTATTTATTAACCTATCACATTAATACCAATCATAACAAACATGAAGTTATCTTTTCTTCCATTCCTGGCCTAATAGTGTTGTCAGATCCAACACCACTAATTCCATGAGTAGATTCTTTTCCTTGGGCACCATTCCCTAGAGAGTAACACCTCCTTCTGCATTATCTAATCACACATTCTGTCCTCTGTCCAGTAGCACTCTAATCGATTCTCTAATTTCCGTTCGACACAATCTCTCTAGTCTTGCCTGTCATCTCTACCCACCTGTATACTCTTGAGCACACTTCCCATGGGCGCAGAGCCCTAAATATTCTAAGACCTAATTTTTGTGAGCTCTTGGTGCCACGACCTCCTGCGATCTCACACCCATTCAAGAGAGACCTCATAACCCATGACCTCAGGTTGGTAGAGATCAAGATACTACTGCCTATAACGACCATACTTCAGTGCTAAGAAGGCGTTACAAACCAGTGTCAAATGTGCATACCACAACTTGCAAACATCATATTTAGTCCTTCAAAATAAAACCCTTACCTCTACTTTTACTCACGTCGATGCATTTTTTTTTCCTTTTGTTCTGAGACTTAGAAAATCTTAGAGTTGATTGGGAAGTTGCTTGCGAAGATATCCTTTTAGAGATTTGAGATTAATATAATTCTGTTTTCAAACATGGGACGTCGAAAGAATAAGCTCAGAGGCAAGGGGGTTGGCATAATCCCAGAGAAAAATGTGACCTTCATTGTACCCACTACTGAATGAATGGGTCACATGAAGCTACCGACTGTAGAGTTCCATGGCAGAAGATCAAAGAAGACAGAGATAGAACATTAGACCTGGAAAAAGGTAAAGCACCTGTACATTATGTTTTCCTATTGCAATATAGGACTAACTGAAAATCTCTTTAATACTTCATTTGATTCTTGGGGAGATGCATGGCTTCTTGATATAAGCGCGACCTCTCACATGACATTTCGAAGAGATTTATTCAAAGAATCACATGACAATGTAGATGGCGTTGTGTACTTCACAGATAGATCAAGTCTCAAGCCCTTGGGAATGGGCGCCATCAGGCTTAAGTTGCTTGGGATCCCATATTTTCTTCTACACAATGTACTCTATCTTCCAGAGCTGCAAAGAAGCTTGTTGTCCCTTGTGCACATCAGACAACAAGGTCACTCTATTCATATGTTCAGTGGCAAAGTTGAGATAATGAAAGATTTCGACAACATGGTTTTCATGATCATAATAGAAGATGGAAGACTGTTGAAGTTGAATGGGACATCCACCCATACACACACTGTTACATACCTCTCTCATCATGACTCATGTATAATTCCATCTAGTATTTTATGGCATGCTAGATTTGGCCGTATTAATTATTACAGTCTTCGTTTGTTGAGAAATAATGGTGTTTATGGTATGCCCACCATTCGTAGAAAACTAAAACAATTTGATGCTTCTATTCTTGGAAAGCATAGAAAACAACCTTTCCATGATTCTCCCTCTAGAACATGTAGAAGACTTGAACCAATTCATTCTGATTTATGCAACCCTATGCCCATTCCTTCTACAAATGGAAATAAATATATAATGTCCTTTATTGATGATTACACTAGGATGTGTTGGGTGTATTTGTTGAATGATAAGTCACAAGCTTTTGAAACATTTGAAAGTTTTCATGTATGGATTCAAAATGAAGCTCAATCTCATATTTTCTCTCTTCGCATTGATAATGGAAGAGAATATACATCTAATGAATTTGAAATCTACCTTCGCCAACATGGGATCAAACATCAAACCATAGTTCCATACAACCCTCAACAAAATGGTGTAGCTGAACAAATGAAAATGGAACTCCTAAATATGGTTCGATCCATGATGTTTTTCAAGAATGTTAAATTGATGTTTTGGGATGATGCAATTCTATGTGCAATGTATGTCAAAAATAGGTGTGCATCTCATGCTATAAAAAACAAGACTCCATATGAAATGTGGTATGACCACATTCCTTCGGTGAGGCATCTCAGGGTCTTTGGTTCCACCTGCTATGCCTTGATTCCTAAGAAGAAAATAAGCAAGCTTGATGCAAGGAGTCAGAAGTGCATCTTCTCGGGGTACTCAAATACTACCAAGGGGTATTGTCTTTATGATGAGACAAACAAGAAGTTCATCCTTTCCGGAGATGTGATCTTTCGTGAATTCACCAAGAAAGACGGAATTGTTGAGAGGAAAATTGATCATCTGGAAAGATTCACTCATGTAAAGAAATATCATGAATTTGATGATGAGATTTCACATGTTGAAGGGGGGATCTATATATTGGGTCAATCTATGGAATATCCTTTTGTAGTACCATCTCCCCCACATGAAGAAGTTCTTTCCACTTCATAAGAATATGATTTTGAATTGGATGATGTGATCAAGAAGATTGAAAGCTGAGGCTTGATGAGAACTCAACACCATCTCAATCAGTTGAGCAACCCAAACCATCTCAGAAAGGTCCACCAAAATGGCTTACAAAAACACTTGAAAGTGTTCATCATAATGAGATCGGAAAGACATAAACCATATTGTCCTCAAAACAAGATGGATGTAATGTAGATAATTCAAACTCTAGTGATGTAGAAGATATGGATGTTTCATATGATTGTGAGTTGAATTTATCTACTAACCATGAATCAACTTCCTTTAAAGAAGCCACTTCTCATGATGAATGGAAAGAAATCATCCAAAAGGAATACAATGCTCTCGTAAAGAATGGGACATGGAAGTTGGTGGACCCTCCATATGGAACCAAGCCGATTCGCTGCAAGTGGGCATTCAAGAACAAGTACAGATCAGATGGCTCACTTGAAAAGCACAAAGCAAGGCTCGTGGAAAAATGATTTTCATGAAAAGAAGGTGTTGATCATGAGGAGACCTTTTCCCCCAAAACAAAATGGGCAACCATCCACACTCTATTTTCCATGGAATCACATAATGGATGGAAAATTCATCAAAGGATGTGAATACTGGTTTCTTGAATGGAGACTTGAAAGAGAATCTATGTCTCAACCATAAGGATTTGTTTTGAAGGTACAATAACATAAGACATGCAATCTCATCAAATCCTTGTATGGCTTGAAACAAGCACCGCGAGCATGATATGAAAAGTTAACTAAGCATCTTCTGAAATTAAATTTCAAGCATTTCAATCTTGATGATGCAACTTTGTTTGTCAAGAAAGTTGGAAAAATTGTTGTATATCTTGTAGTATATGTAGATGATATGTTCATAACAGGGAACAATGAGAACTACGTTGCATCCATAAATAAAGAGTTGAAGAAAGGCTTCGAGATGACAGATTTGGGACATCTTCATTACTATTTGGGCATTGAAGTGATTCAGAATCCAAAGTACATATTCATCTCCTAGAAGTACACTGGAGAACTGTTGAACAAGTTTGGCATGGAAAAGTGCAATCCTGTTTCTACTCCAATGGAACATAACTTGAAACTCACATCAAAATAAGGGAATGAAATTGTGGATGCAACCAAGTATAAAAAACTTGTTGGAAGTCTCATCTATCTTACTACCACTAGACCAAACATTTCATTTGTTGTTGGCATTATTTCTAGGTTCATGCAGAAGCCTTGTGAAGGACATTGGTTCGCTGCAAAGAGAGTTATAAAATACTTGAAAGGAACTCAAGATTTTGGACTCAAGTACTCTATGGTAGATGGCTTCAACTTGATCGGATATTCTGATTCAGACTTTGAAGGGGATAAGGAAAATGGAGTGTCAACTTTAGGTTATCTCACGAGTCTTGGATCAACAACTGTCTCCTGGAGATCACACAAACAATCAGTCCCGACAGATTCCACAAAAAACATGGAATATGTGGAAACTGCAGAAGCGAAAAAGGATATTGTGTGGCTCAGGAAAATACTTGAAGATTTGCAGGAGAAAGAAGTAAATTCTACTCCTCTTCTAGTTGATAATACTTCTACAATCAAGTTGGCCAAGAATCCCATATTCACACAACATAATTCCCATCATTCACAGTGTGTTAACTCTTACATATATCCCAATCCACAACTCTCTTTCCCCATCATCCTACACAATCCAAGGAATGAGATCATCACCTTCTTTGCTTTGTAGTCCCTCATGCTATCCCACTTCCCTCTGGTGCTCCAACACAATTTGACCAAGAGATCTTATTACTGGGATTCCAAGGATTCTCAACTATAATTATTTTTCTTCAAATACAACAATTTACCATACACACATTCTTCATAGTTTCATGGCAATCGTTATCCATAATTTCATTACAAAATTCATACAACAACTTGAGATCAGAGAGAAAAACCTTTGGGAAGATTGAACATGATTCCCCTCTTGTATGCCCAAAATAATGGATTTGCACGCTAATGATAAACCATGTGTCTTCATGGGAAGTACACATTTCCCCTCAATTAGAACTAGGATTAATGAATTCTAATTAAGTAGGGTTAAGGACTTAGATTTATCAATAAAATAATATGATCTCCCTTTAGCCCCCTTTGCCCCCCTATGCCTCCTTTCTTTCCCCTCTTGTGGAATCATAGCCCCCCATTCTTCTGTCCTTCTCCTTCTGCAACCTATGATGTATTATTTTTATTATTATCATTAAATGTACCACTTTACATATTACATCATTCGACCTTTATCCATTCATCATGTACAGATATCATTATTGGTATGGGGATCAAAACTAGGATATTACAGTGAGATGAAACATGTGGAGCTTCATGCTCACTATATTAGATAGTTGATCTAGCTGAATGTGGTGTCTCTTGTCGATTACCGAGAAAATGATTAGATTGCATTTATAAAGCTGTGGGCTAAAGCTAAATTTTTGAAACTCTAGTCGTTGCTTAGGCTTCAAGCATTTCCATTACAGATGGAGGGCAAACAACTATATTATCACCCCTTGAATATTCAAAGAGTTGTGTTGATGGTGTGTTAGGACCTAATGTTAAACCCAACTTTGGAGCGAGAGGGTGTGACTTAGATAGTGAGTTGATAGTCCATTGTGTAGTTGACTAGTCGACTAAGACAATTTCACCTAATCAGATTGGATTCACTCAAGTGGTCCCGACCAAGTAGAGTAATAGACTAGAAGTAGAAGAAGGCCAAAAAGGTGGATTTATCTAATCGCTTTGGGGCTAACTTGGATGATCTAAGTTAACCATATTAGCATGGTTTTAGGCAAAATGGTTAGTCATTCAAGTATATATAGATGATATCTTAGATCGATTTAATCATACACTCTTTTTTGTGTTGTCTTATGATGTTATTTGTGCTTCAATGCTATAATGGTGTTTGTTAACACCACCAACTAGGTTATTGGATTCTCAATGATCTACTTCTGTAATACCCCTATTTTTCCAACATAAGTTTGACTGCATCATAGTTGTATACATTGACATGTAAGAAATATAATGCAAAATAATGTGATTTTGATATTAGCACTCTAACTTGGGGGGCAACTTGTGGTTCCAAGTAGCGTAACTTATAGATTTTTCCATCTATATGTACCCTAGTGACATTATGTAAGGGAGGGGTGAGTTTTTTTTTTATCTATTTCTTTGTATCTGACTTAATGGAAATCTCTTTATCACATATATAGCAACTAACACATATTTGTGTTCATGTGAAATTATTCTTTATCTGTTCATATTCGTCACACTAGCTAGAATAGTTAGCCTTTGTGTGAGTTATTGACATGTTTTATTTGAGTGCATAGATCTATTAGCTTATCGAGGTAAGGGCATATGTAAGCTGAGCTAAGAAAGATAGCTTGTTGGCTATGCCTGCGCCATAGTCATCAATAGTTTGTTAGTCTCTACGTTCCCCAATGTACAACCATAGAACCACTAATACAATAAAAAGTAAAATTTACTAATAAAAAAGAGAGAAATTTCATTTGACATGGTTAGAAATAATAATAAAACCCATTGGTATGTTAAATTAGCAACATATATAATAATTTAAACTATATAAATCATATACTACCATAACACCACTAACATAATACAAAATAAAATTTACTAATAAAAAGAGAGAAACTTGAAATTTCATTTGGCTTGGTTAGAAATAACAATAAAAATCCATTGTTGTTGAATCAATAACATATATGATAAATTTCATTTGGCTTGGTTA
>SNQJ01S0022600.1:76734-89274 GCA_010110895.2 Picea sitchensis
TTTTTCAATGATGGTTATTAAACCAAATATTCTTCAAAACCCAGAGATAATCTCCACCTCTTTATAATCTTGAAGAGTTTATGAACAACTCATTCCCAGATTGAATCCCTATTTACATATATTAGGTTTCTAGAAATAAAGATTAAAAGATAATCTCCACCTCTTTATAATCTTGAAGAGTTTATGAACAACTCATTCCCAGATTGCATCCCTATTTACATATATTAGGTTTTTAGAAATAAAGATTAAAAAAAATAAAAAAAATTATATAAATAAATAAAAAATGTTTAATAATGTGATATTTTCTTTAACATTGTTTGATGATTGATATGCACATATAGAAGGCCTTGAAGTCTTAACTTCATATTTAGGAATTAAAAGAAAAGGATGTAGGTACATTACCAAACACCTTTGGTTTGATGTTTTGTTTTACGAAAAGGTTTAGAGTTTGCTCTTAATGCATGTGACTTATAATGAGTAGTGATAATATTTGAAGCAAGGTAGCTTGTGTACAATGGATTGGGCAGATTTAAGACTATAGTCAAAGATCAAAGGTGGATGCTATTGGTGGGAGTTTCTTCTTTTATTTTTGTTTTTGTTTTGTTGTAAGCAAATTTTTAATATAGATTGATTGGTGGGAGTTTCTTTTTCTATTTTTGTTTTGTTGTTAAGTAAATTTTTAATATAGGTTATGGAGGTAAATATGGATTTATTTGATATTATAAATTATATCCTTAAAAGGTGGATTTTTTCCAGTCACTTATTTAAAGCCATTGAATACATCATTTCAATTTGGGAATCAAGGTTAAAGTTATTATAGTTTAATAGGTTTTTTGTATGTTCCTTCAAGTGGGTGCTAAGACATAGTATTCTTGTATCTTGATAATTGTGTGAATACATTTTTCTTATGCTCCTTCAAGTGGGTGCTAAGACATGATTTATTTAAAGCCATTAAATATACCATTTCAATTTGGGAATAAGGTTAAAGTTATTATAGTTTAATATGTTTTTCGTATGCTCCTTCAAGTGGGTGCTTGCTAAGACACGATTTATTTAAAGCTATTGAATACACCATTTCAATTTGGGAATCAAGGTTAAAGCTATTATAGTTTAATATGTTTTTCGTATGCTCCTTCAAGTGGGTGCTAAGACATAGTATTCTTGTATCTTGATAATTGCGTGAATATGTTTTTCTTATGCTCCTTTAAGTGGGTGCTAAGACATAGGATTCTTGTAGTTTTCTTATATTTTGGTGATTGTGCGTTGGAGTTGGAGACACACTTTTTATATAGTTGTGCTTTGTTTTTAGTTGTAGTTGCAAGCATACAAAACTTGTCAATGTCTCTTGTGTGTTGGAGTTGGAGACACACTTTTTTATATAATTATGTTTTGTTTTTAGTTGTAGTTGCAAGCATACAAAACTTGTCAATGTCTCAAGGATTTGTATATCAATATAAAATATTACTTCTTAGCATAACATTGTTTATGTTTTTATTCATTTCTCAGATTCTCTTCTTGTTAGGAATAAACCATCCACTATAAACATTCCAATCCTTTGTTAAACTTGATTTATAATGTTACCACAATCTATAAAGTATTTCATAAAGCATAAGAATAATTACACATTCTTCTTACATGGAATCTTATTTGGGTTGTATTTTTAAAGTTCTTTTGGCATGCCCCATGTTTTTGTGGAACAATTCTCTACTTTCTCTTAGTTTTGAGTTGTATATTTCTCATACTTATATTAAACAATTCTCTACTTTATTTTAGTTTTATTAGATTTTATTAAGAGATGCATTTGACGATTCCTCTTCAATATTTTATCTTGGTTGTACTTTTAATACCCAATGAATTATTTTTGTCATACTTTGTGGATATTGATACAATTTTGTTTTTTTAATGAATACATTTAAGTTGTTAGAATATTGATACAATTTGTTTTTAATGAATATATTAAGTTGTTAGAATTTAAGAGAAGTTGAAATTAACACGTTTAAAAATGTTAAACATCAACATCAAAACATGTAAGACATAACATGTAAGATATTAAAGAAAATTCTTAAAAGTATCAATCAATTCAAGTATTGGATTGATACATACCCAACCACCCCAATGCATAGTAAATAGTTGGGACAATGGAATACTTAAAAAAGTTTCTTTCACCAACTTAATAATTAACTCTAACACCAAATATAAAATCCCATTCTAACTCAATAATGAACTCTAATATCAAATATAAAATCCCATTTTTTTGTTTCATTGTAGAGAATCATACCAATGAATGCTATTACCCAAAACCTCTTATTTTGATCACACCTTCAGTTAGCAAATAGAAGTGAGTGCTCTCATATTGAAGATATAATCTAGATGGGCTAAAAATGTCAGTTCTCTAGAAAAATAGAGTTGCTAAGTCTTGAGTGTTGGAATAGGTGTCATTCATAGTTGGTAATCAATTCCACGCTACACTATATGCAATTGACCAATTGATTGTATTGTTCATAAAGGAGAAACAATGAAACATGCCCTTAGATGCTACATGGTGCTGCAAGTAAAGGTTTCAAAGATCACAAAGTTCTAGAATGTTCAGGCATCCTACTGACAAAGAATCACTAAAATTTAAACACAAACCAGTTTCAACTTGGGAAACCATAAATCTTACACTTCTATGCAACATCTGTATGAATAGTTATAATAAAAGGAAAAATCAATTCATTTATCTAATTTCCAAAGCGCTTTTCTTCAGTTAAATAATTTTCAATATTTCAGATTAAATAGTCTCGCTTAAAGTCATATCACTGTAGGTAACTATTATAAAATAATTGGACTTTTCACGTGTGGGATTTGTTGACTTTTTGAACTAAGATGTAGTTTCCTTTCGACATATTTTTAAAAGAACTAAAACTCAGAAGCATCATATTATGTTACCAAAACAGGAAATGGGAAATAGAACATAGTATAGGAACATTTAGAGAAATGGGGAGAAATGGAGTTAGAGTGTTTCAAGGGTTAAGAAAGATGAACCCAACCCTCGCTACATACATTAAACGGATTAGTGATACCAATTGTAGCATAACTGAATTCAGAACACTCAACACCAATCTTGTATGAGTTGCGCTCCTCCAAGTATATTCAGCCAGGAAAGGAAAGGGAGTGTTCAAATTTCAACGCTTGTCAATAAGGTTATGATATCAAAATAAGGCTATGAATTCAAGTTAAATATTTCCAAACCAAGTAATTTTCATTGCTAAGTTTCTTGAGAATGGAGCAGCTATTAGGTACCCACATTACCTGCCCCACACAAAACAAGGACTTCCTTCTTTGCTACACAGTGTCTCATAAATTCCTTCCTCCAATACTCTTTAGTGTGTGAATAGAAAGGTCTAGGATAATATCTCAAAACTTCTACAAAATTTCATTAGTTTCTTAGCTCTTTTAGCAGGTCTAATGAGTCAATTTCATGGCTAGTTTGTTCTATGGTACAATATCTCTGTTTTTTTGTTGTCCAATGTCTCTCAAACTTTTTCCCTACGTCTTTCTAATAGGTCTCTCTCTTCTATTCAAATTTTTGCATGCCTGAATCATAGCAAGAGAATACCAACACAATTTCTTCATAGTTCCAAGAATGTATGGAAGACAACTTGCTAATTTTTAGGAAGTGATGGCCTCGATTTATGATTTTTTTTTTCCTCTAGTCCTCTTAACCTCTTTTAACTTTGCAAACTTAGATTTTGAAATAAGTGAAGGTTCATGGTAACATAACATATATGTTTTTAGGAATAATCCCCCAAGAGCCATTCACCTTTCCCCTCTTGTGGTATCATAGCCCCTTTAGGAGATCTTGCTCCACTAACCTTGGTCATTTTCTATTAACCGTAGAAATAAAATATTTACAATGTTCACAACACCATGGTATATCTACCTTGAGGTGTTAGTATAGTAGAAATACAATATCCATGTAGAAAAATATTTCAACATAATTAGGATATTACATAAATATACAAGAGGGTCAAACTAGGATATTACATAAATATACTTGGATTTATTGTTGTAAGACATTTTGTTTTGAATAAAATGCTTCCTTTAACTATTAAGGGAAACAATATGTATATATAGGGATTTTTATAAAAAAAAGGTAAGCCTCTTAAGCAACCTCCATACACTAAGTGTCTTCAAACCTATGATCATAACTACCCTAGAACATAATAAAAAGTTACCACATATGCTTAATACCCCATACATGGATATTAACAAAGATTAAAGTAAACAAGTCTCGACAATTGGACTGCACACTAGGAAGAGGTAGAATTTTAAAAACATAATTCATGCAATTGAAGGAATGGACCCACATTGGGTGATACATCATCAAAATCCTTGAGTAGTATCTCTTAGCCCTTTGGTGCAGGGTTAGGGTCCATGAGAATGGTCTCCCATCCATCGTTTCCTTGCTCAAGATTAGGATGCTTCTTGACTTTAGGAATTGTTGAAGCTATACAAAATCATTGGTCACTTTGTTGTAATGTGAAATTAGTGCCTCTTGCGAAGTTGATTTTTAATCACCAAGATTGTTTTTTGAATTTTGGCTACCCTTGAATTATGTACAAGCCAATACAATAGTTATAGAAACTAGACTTAAAACTAGCTTTCAAAGATGTGCAAATATTGAAACATAAGATACAATTCTTCCTCATGAGAGTCATATCAATGTTGCTCCAAATGTTACTTGTCACTGTGACATACCTTTTTATTGCTATGGCTACCATCTCAGGTTATTGCAATTTAAACGTAGATAGGTAATGAGCTCACCATGTTGAGAACATGTATAGGTCCATAATATTGTTGAGTGATGTTTTGTCATCTTCAAGGAACTCCAAATCTAGGTGGATCTCATGTCTATTCCACCATGCCCCAATCCATAAAGGGTTGTTATAGGTTAGGGGAATCGAAATGAATAAATGAACTTGATTCCATGATTAACATGCCTAAACAATAGGGAAAACGAAACATTTACTACAACTAATTATGGTATAAATGCTTAAAAGGCTCTGAAATGGTTGACAAATGATAAAGTTTAAAATGCAACATTTGGAAAGTGAAAATGAAAGGGGACTATAAGTAAAAATGAGGCCAATGTTGAATTTTCCTTGAACATACATTAACTTGTCACATTGATTTTTTTGAGGTTTTGGGTTTTTATATTTCAATGAAAGATGTTGTTTAAAAATGTGTCCTTCAACAATGAAGTTTTAGAAAAGAAATTACCCACCCAAAAAGTATATTGATCATTGTTTTGTTTATGATCGATTTTTTGTTAAAGAATTTACCTGCAAAATGGTGGTGACAGATGCCATCACCAATAAAGTTTGTTGATGTGTGCACTAACATCAACTAACTATTCCACTAGATTCATTTAGTTGCCATGAAAGAAGTGCCCATAATGATGTTTTGAATATTTTTCCAACATTGAAAATACATCTAGGAAGGCAAGTTGCTTGTTGATAAAGATAAACAATTACAATTTTTACATGTATTTTGACTTCCATAATTCTTACTAATGGAGACTTTAAATGTTAAATTCAAACATTTTTTCCCATGAAATACATATCCCGAGGAAACCCACCAGGCATTGATCCCCTCATTCCAAGGATGGAACCTATGGTAAACTAGATTCTTTAGGGCACAAGGCTAATAAAACAATATTTTGATTAAGAGCTCAACATGTCACTTGCAAGAATTGATCTTGGGTGGGGAGGATAACACTCCTCTCAACTACAAGGGCTAGACCCAATTGACAATCAAATTTAAACACTTGTTGAGGCTATTGCGCAATTGAAGAATGATAATTCCAAAATAGCAGAGTTGATTATATTGATTATAGTGAACACTTTTGATTTGAGTATGATATCTTAGGTTGAACTTTGAGAGGACACGAGCGCATGAGAGGCTAATATAGTTTCAAATTGCAAAGTAATTGACATTGTGGTATGATGTTATGCAGGTTGATAAAAGGAAGCAATTCCAAATTGCATTATCCCAAGAGGATAATATTATCAAGGTTATGGTGTCCTAAGAGGTATACAACCACACCATAAAGAAAATTGCGATTCCTTGTTCCAAGTAAATCATATCCCTAAATGATTCATTGATTTAGGTTCCACAAAAATGTGAGGCCACAACACCAAGGATGNCAAGGCTAATAAAACAATATTTTGATTAAGAGCTCAACATGTCACTTGCAAGAATTGATCTTGGGTGGGGAGGATAACACTCCTCTCAACTACAAGGGCTAGACCCAATTGACAATCAAATTTAAACACTTGTTGAGGCTATTGCGCAATTGAAGAATGATAATTCCAAAATAGCAGAGTTGATTATATTGATTATAGTGAACACTTTTGATTTGAGTATGATATCTTAGGTTGAACTTTGAGAGGACACGAGCGCATGAGAGGCTAATATAGTTTCAAATTGCAAAGTAATTGACATTGTGGTATGATGTTATGCAGGTTGATAAAAGGAAGCAATTCCAAATTGCATTATCCCAAGAGGATAATATTATCAAGGTTATGGTGTCCTAAGAGGTATACAACCACACCATAAAGAAAATTGCGATTCCTTGTTCCAAGTAAATCATATCCCTAAATGATTCATTGATTTAGGTTCCACAAAAATGTGAGGCCACAACACCAAGGATGAAAAACAAAAGGAAATAAATGATGACACACTAGACAAACCTATGCATGAGGGATACAAGAAGGCATAAGACCATTATAACACTTCTAGTTAAAAAGAATGGTCGTTGAAGAATTTATTCCAATGGACTCCTTTCTCTGGTTTGTGTATAAATTATAAATATCAACATAACAAAAATGGGGGGGGGGTGATCTAACTCTCTTTGTCACTTCTGTATAATATTTTAATGCTTGTGGGTAGCTTATTTAAAGGTTTTTAAGCTAGATATAGAATAGATGGCCCACGTGTACACAATTATGTTAATGTAAGCTTTTTCATTAATGAAATATCATCTTATTACATGGCATAATGTGTACATATGCTATGGACCAAATAGTCAAATAAGAATAAAAAAGACATAGTTCAATAGTGACATGTCTAAATCAAATGAAAGAGAATGAAAAATAAGTCTCTTTGAGGGGGAAACCTCCTTTACAAGATATCAAATACACAAAATATGATTAGTCAAATGTGTCTTCTTGATGTATATATAGGAGACAAAGAGGGTAGAATGAAATAATAGTAAGCCAAAATAACTATAATCAATTTAAATATAAAGAATGAGGGTCATGTTTAAGGGTAAAAAATGCCCCTCCCCTTCAAACCAACATTTCCCTGAACACTAATTAGCAATGGATGGTTTTGTATGAAGAATTGATCTTTTGATGTCGCATCTTCTGTTGGAAATTTCTTCCACTTGATGAGGTACTTTGTAATTGCTTAGTTTTGTAATTGCTTGATCCATGTTTATATGACCATTTCAGGTTCTCGTATGATCTTTTCCTCTTCATCTAGTTCTAGAAAAATAGTTTTAACTAGGATCTTGTCACCTATCACTACATTTAAACAGGAAATATGGAACACTAAATATACATGTGAAGACGAAGGAAGCTCCCATATGTAAACCATATTGTGAATCCTCTGCACAACCTTACAGGGACCATAGTACTTGGGTGATAATTTAATGAACCATCTTTTGTTGCTCGGGGGACCTCTGCTTGTATGGTTGTAGCCTTAGAAATACTCAATCCACCTCTTCAAAGTGCCTTTCACTATGTTGTTTATCTTTTATTATTTAGTGCTATATCCAAGATGTAATTCAATAGTTGGAGAACCTCTTGTTGGTGCTTGATCTGATCCTCCATTGCTTAAAACTTAATTTTTCCTCTCAAGGGTCTTGTGATGGATGAAGGGATGATACCCATAGAGTGTGGTAAATGGGGACATTTTGGATAAAGTATGGGAGGAAGTGTCATACCACCATTCTACCAAAGGTAACCATTTGATCCATTGTTATTTTTTAGAAGTTGCAAAGCAACAAAGATAACCTTCTAGACATTTAGTCACACTCTTTGTTTCCCCATCAAATTGGGGATGGTAAGAGGTGACACAATCCAATTGAGTATCCAAAAAAAAAACAAATTAGTCCAACAAATTGTACTAGTGAAATTGGATCTCTATCACTTACAATATTCTTGGGGTTTACATATAGCTTTAGAACTATTTCCATGAACATTGCACCTACTGCCAATACTTTTTGAGTCGATCCACCACCACATGATGATACTTCCCTTCAAACTTTAGTAGACCTATGATAAAATCCACTTAGATCTCTTCCTGACATTGACTTGGAATGAATAATGATTCTAGAAGACTCAAGGTCTTGATCATCTCTTCTTTGTTTTATTGGAAATCTAAACACTTTGCCACAAAATTTTAAACATATGTTCTAAGACCTCCCAGGAAAAAATCCTTCTTGATCCTATGATAACTCTTAAAAAATATCGAGTGTCCCCCTATAGGAGAAGTATGTAGTTTTGAAAGGATATCTTGTTTGAGTTGAGAGTTCTTATGCAATCCTTGTGGCCATAATTGTGGAATAGGCCCACTATGTAGTTAGAGGAAATAATATAATAATAAGGGGTAGTTGCATAAACCCCCAAGAATACTCATAATAAAATATAAATACACATGGGTTTATTTTTAGTAAAATATGTTGGATGTTGAGTATTGTATTGTAGCAAGCATGGCTTGTGGAGTGATTCATTCCACAATAAGTATTTGATGGTGTTACGCTGCATTTAGGGTTCTCTCTCTCTATATTATTGTGTGAATGATTTTTTTTAATTTTAAGGGATCCATCTTGTTTGTGATTCAATTTCAAGGGTTAAGAATCACCACAAGTGGTATCTGTATTCTTTCTTGGGCCAAAAAAAGGAAGATTTTTTTTGTTAGATTTTTAGGGAAAAAAGAGGATAGTGGAATTTAGATCTATTTCTAAATTTTTTTAGTATAATTTAAAGAATCCAACTACATATATGAGTTCCTCTCGAAAAACTACCCAATTAAAAAAAAACGTCCAAATTGGAGTATGTGAAGTGAAGATGTTGCTGATTTAAAATTCAGCTATTTTAAGGTTTTTCTGGTGACGACCACACAGATTGCAATGAATGTATATTTTGATAGAGTGTCCATATTTATATCAAACAAGTGTCCGTATATGTAGACTGGTTGTGGCATTGCATAATTTTTTTCACAATCGAAATCCTGATCAATATTGAGGGAATTATGGTTATTTAGAAATTTCTTCCTTAAAGCCCTAGCCGCATGAAAGAGATCCTTTGAAAAGTAAGTTATTTATTCAAAACCCTTGTTCTCTTTTTAGCTTTTTCCAAGTAAAATGTATTATATGGGAAAATATGATGGTCCGACTATTGAAGAATACATAAAATAAAGGAAGTTAGTATGAGGAAAGGATTGGAATTTTTGGGTAATATTTAATTTAAAAGAAAATGTTGCCATATGGTGGTAGTTGCTTAACCATGACAAGATGATGGAACTTTTAGATGAAGCACATGAACAAGTATTTTTATACATGTGATCTCATGTGGTGAAAGAGGATAATGATATCCGTAAGTTTTTTTTTTTCACGTGACAACTTCCTATTATAGGTTCATGGATGTATTCAATAGGAGAAGGTCACTATTTCTATAAACCCTAGCTGCAAGCATAATTTAATCAATGTTAACTTAGCCAAAAGATTGCAAGTCCCAACAAAGCATATCCAAAGAAAATATGCATATTTGATGCACATGTATTTATTATAATGCGTGGAATTGTTTTTTGAAATAAAATTCTTCCTTTAACTATTAAGATAAATCCCACCCCAAGGGTGTAGATCAGTGGGTGATAGAGTGTACTATTAAGGCACTCCTTGTGACGTCGCTGATTCAAACCTTGAATAGTTCGTGTGTCAATGTTGGGGGTTGTGCAATGCACCTGGAGTTTATAGTGGCAACGGTAAAAATTGACCCCATGTCACACAAGTACGAGCCCATCCCAGTTGTCAATTCCTCCATATACAAAAAAAAACTATTAAGATAAATTGTATTTTATATGAATAAAGTGGGTCTCTTACACAACCTCAATGAGTCAAGTGTCTTGGAGATTATGATAAAAATTATCCTATATCATAGTACAAAATTGCCACACGTGCTCAATAGAAATACATAGACATTAACAAAGATTAAAGTAGACAAGTATGGGAAAGTTGCCTGACACACTAGGAAGAGTCCATAACTTGAAAAATGTAAGTCATGCAATAGAAGGATCAAGCTGACATTGGGTGGTAGAATCCTTATAAGGGTGTTTGCTCCAACCATTTGATGCAAGTTTAGGTTCTATGAAAATATGCTTCCATCTATCATATCCTTATGGTAGGAGGCTTCTAGGATTTATAAATGGATAAAGCTAGTTGAGGATACTTGCCATTCTTTTGTAACGTGAAATTAATTCCTCTTCCCTGTGAAGTCAAATTATTAACAACAAGAAAATTCAAAATTTGGTGGTATGTGCTTATAAGCCACTCTATTAGTTATAAAAACAAGATATAAAACTAGTTATCAAAGACATACAAACATTGAGAGTTGCACTTTTTAAGATTCATAGTAATGGTGCCACCACGAATCTTTGTCAATGTTGCATACCCTTTTGTTGCTATGGTCACCATCTCATCTTCTTGAAATTTGAACACGAAGATGAGATGGGGTAACCATGTCGAGCAAATGTATAGGCCCATCACATGGTTGAGATATTATTCATCATTTTCCAAGAACTTCTCTATATCTAGATGGATATTCTTTTTCTAGTCCACCATGCACTAGTCTATGAAAGGTTGATGTAGCCTCAATAAATCAAAATGGAACCAAGAAGTTTGATTTCACAACTCCTTGTGATTAAAAATGCCCACAAAAGAGAAAAATTAGAATATGTATTAGAACTAAAAACATTAGTCTACCTTAATTATGGTAAAAACACTCAAAACACCCCCAAAATGGATTACAAATGGAAATGATTTAAGATGTTTCTTGTCAGGATCTAGTCCAATGGTTGAT
Organism: Picea sitchensis; assembly: GCA_010110895.2. Classification (NCBI taxonomy): domain Eukaryota; kingdom Viridiplantae; phylum Streptophyta; class Pinopsida; order Pinales; family Pinaceae; genus Picea; species Picea sitchensis. The sequence continues at coordinate 87,861 of SNQJ01S0022600.1, forward strand.
ATGGAGTGCCATCATGTTAGTGACCCATATTCAAACCCTGGTAGGAAGAAATGATCCGTAAGCGATTAGCCTTTGGCCAACTTGATTCACCAACACATATCCTAAGGTTAATTTTAAGATTTTATTTGTTTTTTTGTGCTTAATACCACTGTGTAATTATCAATGATTGTGAATTAAAATATAGACAAACTTGGTGCAAGAAATTCTCAATCATGCAAAACAAAACACAAATTTACCTTGAAGAACCATATGTGGGAAATTCTAGCTCAAAATGGCTTGCTTGGCTCTTGATTAATTCTCAGGGCAAGTACATATAAAAAATGGGTGAATTAGAGATTTTTATCGCATGCTGATAAATAAAAGGCTAAAAGAATATAATACCTCCTTTTCTTTACATTCAACTTCCTTGAACTAGAATTGACTATATCTATAGAAACTATTGTTGGCCTTAGTCTCTCCAATTATCTCTCTTCACTATTTCTTCTCTACATCACAAAATGATTGAATCAACATCCTTTCTTTCTAAATTGAACCAACCGACCTCCCCTCTCTCCTCATCCTCCCACATATTTTAATCCTCCTCAAAAGGCCAAGTGGTAGGGAAAATAATTAGTTATTGTGATCGTTTGAAAGAATTTGTGGTTGCAACTAGCATGTAGAGATGGAGGTGACATGGAAATCTCACTGATGCAGGCCATAGGTCACATGTCCTTCATTAACCCTTTAATAGTTATCGACCATTGGGTCCCTATAGGAATTGAGCTAAAAATATTTATAGACATGTGTTTCCTTTGCACATTCTTGTTGATTGTGGAGCCTGATTATCTTCCTGATGCAGAGGTCCTTTGCTTTCAGCCGTGTCTATACCCCATGAAGTATTTACACCCCAGNAGTGATACAAACAACAGTTGTTTCTGTTGGTTGTGGAGCCTGATTATCTTCCTGATTTATAGGTATTTTACTTTCAGCCGCGTTTATACCCCATGAAGTATTTACACCCCAGAAGTATGTACACTCTTCCACGCGGGGGAGTGCAGAGGGGGGGGTACCCCCTCTATGGGGTCTGGGGGCAAGCGCGCCCCCAGTGGGGGTTCGGGGGCGAATCCCCTGAAACAAAAATGCCCTTATAAAAGTATATTGTAATTTCATTGTAAATCTGGACCGTTCATTAGAAGGTCACAGATCTAAAGATAGAGATTATGTTAGGGTTTTTTTCCCTAGATGGCAACCCTCTTTTATGAGGGAAATGTATTGCGGCTATGGTTGATGGTGAATATTGTATTCTAAGAGAGGAGACTATGAGAGAAAGAAGAGGCAGTTACAACAGGTTTTGCTATAGGTTGTATCCCTTCATTTGTTGGATAATAATAAAGGAAGGACCTGGCAATTTCTCTGGTGGACGTAGCCCACACTG
>SNQJ01S0022600.1:89284-102352 GCA_010110895.2 Picea sitchensis
AAATCCTATCACATTTTAAATGTTGTATTCCAAGTGTATTTCAATTTTTCTCTTGATAGTTGATTTGAGGTCTATATTCATAAAGTACTTGGCTTGCTACAACTAATCCAACAAGTCATCAATTCATGAAAATGGATATTTATTCTTCATGGTTATTTTTTTTAACACTCAGTAGTTAATGCACATCCTCCATCTTCTACTATGATGATGGGTGACCTAAAAGGTGAAGAAATAGAATTAATTAATTTTTTCTACAAGAGCTGTTGCAACTACTTCTTCACTTCATTTGCTTTGAATAAAGTTTGTCGACACAATAAATATTGGGCAATGAGGATTTTGACAACATTTGAATCTTGTGCTCAAATTCTCTTTTAGGTGGCAATCCTTTGGATTCTTGAAACACTTCCTTGTATGTATAAATCATTTGTGCCAGTTAGTGCTTCTATTTGAGGTCACATCCTTCCAAGGATGTACTTATCTCCATATTTATTTCTTCTTGCCAATTCTCTCTAAAAAACAACATGGAACACACTTTTTGTTTGCACTAATCAACCTATGATATTGGTGCACACTCATCAATGAGAGTTTCGATTTTCCTTTGTGTATCTACAACAAAATATTTTCCATATATAACCAAGTGGTATTAGTTTTCCATTCATATGAACACATATTCTCTTACATAAATATATCGGATTCCTATTTTAACTTTGAATATATCCAATGGAAACATGTCCGCCACAACTTCATCAGTGAAGATTGCACCAATTGCAAATATGAAATTGCACTACTTGGAAACTCTCAACTCCATGTCTTTTCTCACCCATCATAATGGATATGGATGAGGATGGTCATGCACTTACAATCCAATCTTCTTGACTAATTGCACGATTTGATTGAGATCCCGGGTCAAAGGGACAATTCACCTTTGTATAATTCAATTTAATCTTGATATAAAAGAGATTAATGATTTTCCTTTCCTCCTTTTGATTGAGAATACTTAAGTTCAATTATTTTTGAATAAATATGTAAATTTCCTTACCTTCAATGTTGTGATTTGTATCCATATTCTACTTAGCACTTACAACAAGGATATATATATATATTTTTTTTGTTGTTGTTTGTACCATTTAAGACACAATTCTTGGTGTAACTTTCATTTTTGTTTTGTGTGGCCATCAACATTGTAGTTCTTACAATGGTTAATGGGATTTTTGTATTCATGTGCAACTCCAACTAGTTTCATATCTTTACCTTTTCCCTTCTTCCACTTTCCTTGTTTCATTGCTACTTGATTTTCTTTGATCTATTGGAGATGCCCTTCTTCTTGTACCATATATATACTATGCTTGCACATAAGCCTCAACAATGGAATTTCGTTTGAAAAGGATCCCCTGTCCTTAGTAATCCTCGCAAATATTTAATGAAATATGTTATGGTGATTGGTAGATACATCTAATTGAATGGACCTTATCTCAAGTTCAATGGTGTAATATTGCATGGTCTATACTTGTCTATGTTGAAAGAAACACTATTGTATCTTTTCTTCTTCCTCATATCCAATGGGATATAAATTTGTTTTAATGAGATTGTTGAATGTTTCCCATTGATTAAATGATAGTTATTTCTCAAGTCTTCAAGTGATAACATAAATTTCCCATTAGGCTAACACATGACCTTATAACTTCAATCAAGAAAAATCTATTCTTTTCTCTTCACTAGATAAAATTTTAAGAACTTTCCAAATTTATATGTATAATAAATGGGTGAATCCCCATGATACATGCAAAAATTCAAATTCTATTTTAGTAATAATATAATATGCATATATAATTTTTTGGTGAATCTTTTATTGAATTACAAAATCTTATATAATCTTGGTGAATCTTTCACTAAATTATAAAAACTTGTAAAGTCTTAGTGATTTTTTCATAGAATTAAAAACATTGTGGAGTCTTGGTGAATATTTTGATAAAATCTAAAACTATATATAATAATATGGGAATATTTCCATTAAACTGTAATATACTCATTTTCCATATTTGGAAAAACAAACACAATTTTTTGCTCCTATAGATAACATTGCAAGCATCAAAGGTTGCATTTGTTAGGGTTCTTACTATACATGCTTGCAAATACTTCTATTAGTTTTTATCATCTTTCACCACAAAGTTGTTATATGTTTTGATCCTAACCTTCACTTCTCTCAAGCTCAAGAGAGATTAATGTTTTCCCTCCCACTTTTATCATGGATTCTTCATTATTTATTCATCGATTATGAAAGGACTCTTTAAATGTATCATAGGATGTTCTTGAATAGGAGGGTACATGATTGTGTCCATTGATAACTCCAAAGGTACAAGAGTTTTGATAGGTCATATCGTATGCATGACTACCTCTTTGATCATCCATTTATACCAAAAAATGATCCCTTTCCAATAACAAGGGACAACAAAAATGATATTGTACTTAGTAACAATTCATGCCCAAAACATTTAAGAACCCTACATTCCACATGCATGCATGGAAATTTCCATTATATGGACAAATTATTTATCAACCACATCACAACCATCGATAAAGCCAATTGATGTAGTCAATTCTTAATTGTCGACTTGTTATGAAGAACCAAGCACTCACAAATTAAAATAAGAGTGGGACTCCCAAATTATTTGAAACTACCAAATGGATCTCGTCTCATGATATTGAAGGGTCCAATTTTGATTAAGACAATCAATTATAAGGTAATGCGGTTGAGAATATGTCACACATTAGATGTTTGACTATGAAAAATTTGAAAAAAAGTAGATTGAAGAACTTGTATCATGTATTAAAGATTGATGATCAACATATTAGGTAGATGTATAACATGTATAAGTATAAAAACCAACATGAAAATAATATAAAAGGATTTATTCATTAACACCTCGGTAAATTAATACGCCTATTTCAAATTATCACATTGTTTGACTTCCACATATTTTTCATATCTCACATCTCCATCTAATTTGTTCAAATTGTATGATAAATTTATTTTACATGTCAACACTAAATTTAAAATATTTTGTTGTAAAAGATAGATAAATGAACTTAATCCTACAATGAAAAATAAAAACTAAATAGGAAGTGTAGCTTTTAATTCCTTTCTCCTTCTTCATTATCAAGCTTCATATATAGAGTTCACCTTGAAATGTATTTGACCTTGACCCAAAGACCAAAACAAAACTAAAAAATAGGAGAACATGTGCAAATATTTCATCTAAATTTAGATATTGACTTGAAAAATAACTATACCTGGAAAATTGTAACGCCCTTTGGGGATGTTAACCCAATACAAAGTATGCACCATAATAGAATGTGGTACACACACACACACAATATCACTTCATAAACATATGTATAATAATCATTCAATGATATTTGAGACAATGCAAACAAAAAATTCTTACATTCAATTTCACAATCTTAAATAAATGTCTCAATGTAATATAATTAATACAATATGCTAAAGTGCAGTGCAATATGCCCAATTGCATAATCAACAATACAAATTCTAGTCCACAATGACTCAACCTCTGTTGGTCATTAAGTGGTTCTTTGCTACTCTCTATGGAAGTATTACAAATGTTCTTTACGTGGCGATAACAGTCCCTTAATTGAGGTAACATAACCTTTTTCAAATACTTAAACCTTCCTCAAATACAGATATTGTGATAGATAAAAGTAATACTTTTTCAGCTCAATACAATTCCAACTATTTTGTTGGTCCTTTATAGTGATATATTCAACAACAAGAAATATGTAACAGTTTAGTAAAACTTAGCCAATACTATATTTCAGTAAATGTTTCCAATGTAATAAAGAGTCTTTTCAAGTACTAGATAGGGTTTAGATCAAATGAAAATGAAATCCAAGGGTATATTAATAGATTTTACACTCATTTTAACACACATAGTTATTACATTCCTTCCTAGGTGAAAACCCTATAAAAATTCCCTTAAAACCCCAAATTTTGTTTTGGGAAGTAGCAAATATGCCACTAGAGGAGGTGACTGCTAGTTTCTTAAATGATAGTTGCAGTCCAACTTTTAGTTACCCTAAATCAGGTCACAATAGACTATGTTTGTACTAAAAAGTTATATAAAATATTTTCTAAGAAAATCATTAATTTCTCAAATGATTTAGGGTATTCTATCGAGGTTTAGGCTACCTAGGAAACAATATTGGTGATTCTAAAGTGAAGTTTTAACTTCCATAACAAGATAATAAATTCTATGCAAATGTAGAGATTCAAACACTTAGGGAAAATTTATGAATTTTGAAAGATAAATGTACACTCAACTAAATTTTCAGACCATCATACCTTTTTCTAGTTGGTTGTAGATGTCTTCTTTGTCAAGTCTTTAGCTCCAAGATTTCGTTAATAGGTTCCTTCATAAACTTACTCCAAGCTCTGACTGGAGGCGATGGTGTTTGGCAGCCTATGCTTGGCTCTACAACTCTGACCGCTGTGCACACGCATTATGAATCCCTCTCTGGGAGGGGATCCACCTCCGGATTCCCCGTCCCTTGACATGCAGGCCTTTTAGGCCCTAGTTTCATCCTATGCCAAACCGCCCAAGATCCCGCCCTCCCGTTTTGTCAAAAAGGCGACGGAAATCCCCAAGGTTTCAGTCTACGCTCCTGCAACGCGACCACTGGCTCTAAGGCTCACATATCATGGTTTGATCGGTCAATTCATCGGATTATGGCCATCTCCAAGAGCCATGCATATCTGGCTGGAAGCAAACTGACGCAAGTTGATCAAAGGGAAACTCTCGACAACCTTATGCGGTAAGGGATTCTATGCCTTTTTTTTGAAAAGAAGGAAGATAGAGATCTAATCTTTCGTAGTGACCCATACTTCATGGGGGCCAAAGGAATGTATCTAAACAAATGGACTCCAGAATTAGTCTAGAAAATGATATCCCCTCTGCAGTCCCTGTCTGGTTTAGGTTACCCTTCCTTCCCTTGCACTGCTGGAACGATGAAACAATTCGAAACATAGGAAACACCCTTGGCAAGTTCATAGACCGTGCTGAGACAAAGGATGGCCTTTAGGCCTATGCGAGACTCTGTGTAGAAGTTGATGTGGAAAAGGGCCTCCCAGAAGCTATACAACTAAATCTTGATAGTTGGTCCTATATCCAACAAGTGGATTACGAACAAATCCCCTTCAAGTGTAAAATCTGTCATGAATATGGCCACTTTGCTAAATTCTGCCCTCAAGCCAAAGATTCTCAGGATCAAGACCCCAGGCAAGACTAGTGGCAACAACCCAAAAGGAAGAAACCAAATGGGAAAAATAAATAGATCCCACACCAAAATCAAAGGGAAAAGCCTTCTGAGCCACAAGAACAGATCCCCAGATCCCCTCAAAAAGGAGAATCAAGCCATAATCACTAGTTCGACCTTATCCAAAACCATATTCCACCTATCGACATGGAACCACAGGAAATCAGTGGGAGAGGACTAGAAGCAGAAAAAAGAGGAAGCGACGCTGCCTGGGAGAAGAATAAAGAAGTTTTGGAATTAAGCGAAGATCACGCTCAATCTCCACACACTCAAAACCTGGAAAACCCAGAAATCTCAGAAGAAGAGGGCCGAGACTCCTCAGACAGTGAATCTGAAGTGGAATTAACCTAAACCATTAACAGTAAGAAACCTGGAAGGAAATCATATCGAAACAAAAGGGAATCAACAACATATAGGGAAAAGGAATTAGGGATTCAAAAAACCATTGAGGAATGCCTCAAGAAAGATGGAAAAGCCAGTAAGAATAAAGCAACCCAGTACAAGGGAATAAGGTCACAACCCTCAAGAGGGGGGGAAACCAAACACCTTGATAAATGATGAAAATCGTCTCCTGGAATTGTAGGGGATTAGGTAGTAACCATAAGAAAGAAGACCTCAAAAAACTCTTACAGGTAGAAAAACCAACAATCCTCATGCTCCAGGAGACAAAACTGGGGGAATTGGAAACCCTCAATGACCTTCAAAAAATATGGAATAATTGTGATGGACACATAGTGAGCTCTAGGGGCACTTTAGGCGGAATCAAAATCCTCTAGAAAAGAACAAATTTTGAACTGCAAGCACAAACGCAAACCCAATTCTGGATCCGAGTGAACCTTCTCAATAAAATTTCAGGTATGCTCTACTCCATCATTAATGTTTACATACCAAATAATTACAATGAAAAAATTGAATGCTGATAATCTCTGATAGACCTTGCCAAATAAAATCCCCCCCAAAACCTCATTATCACAGGAGACTTCAATACAACTCGAGCCGCAATGGAAAAAAGAGGAGGATCGATCGTTAGAGATCAATTCCAAGAAAGATTGGAGGACCTCATCTCGGATCTAGACCTGTATGACATCCCATCCAGTAAATGAATCTACACATGGAACAATAGAAGAGCAGGGCCCGGTCATATCACAACCAGACTAGATATATTTCTGATCAGCAGCGAATTATTGGCCCTCCATGATAAGCCGTGCTCAGTGAATCTCCCCTAGGCTGGGTCGGATCATCGCCCCACAAGACTGACCTTTGAAAAGTAGTAGAACTGGGGTCCAACCCCCTTCAAGCTAAATCCTCTTTGGCTGGACTAACCAGAGATCCTTCAGTCCATTGCTCAGATCTAGAACTAGTGGATCACAGGATCTCCAAACTACATATGGGAGCAGAAACTCAAATAAATCAAAGACAGGCTAAAGAGATGGGCTAAAGAAAATTTGCACAACAAAGCACAAGCCAAAAAGGCCCAACTGGAGGCCCTCCAAGATGAAATAGAAAGCACAGAGATTCCGTAGAGTCTCCTAGCCCAAGAGAAATCCCTCCACACAGACTATCTCCGTGCTCTAGCAGAAGAAGAAATGGCTTGGAGGCTTAAATCCAGGAGCTTTTGGTTGAAGGCAGGAGACCAAAATACCACCTTCTTCCATAACCAAACCAAAGTCAGAAACTGGGCCAACCAAATCTCTGAGCTTAAAACTCCTGAAGGGGAAACAATTCAGGACTGCGACCAAATCAAGCAACTTGCCTCCTCCCATTTCCATTCTCTGTATACAACCTTTGGTCAAGACGATGCACACCTCTCTAATCAATTTCTTTAGCATATCCCATCCAAAATAACTGAGGTAGATAACCACCTTCTAGATCATCCCATAGAAGAGGCTGAAATTCTCAGAGTCCTAAATCAATTTCATGAAGACAAAGCCCCTGGTCAAGATGGATCCACTCTTCATTTTTACAAAAAATGTTGGCCTATCATTCAAAAAGATTTCACCAGAATGCTTCGTTTCACTCACAAAGCCAAAAAACTGGGCAGAGCAACAAACTCTTCCTTCCTTGCTCTTCTCCCAAAAGAACATGGAGCCTCCTCCCTCAATCTCTTCAGGCCCATCTCGCTCTGTAACATTTCCTATAAAATCCTAGCCAAAATTATAGCAAACAGGCTCAATCCCCTACTCAGCGCGCTAATCCTCCCAAACCAGGGAGGTTTTGTTGCAGGCCGCCAGATCTGGGATAACTAAATTCTCGTCCAAGAAGCAATCCATGCCAGTAACACTCGCGGGGAGTCCGAAATGGATTTAAAATTAGATATGGCCAATGCTTTTGACAGAGTGGAGCATAAGTTTCTCTTCAAAGTCTTACACAAGTTTGGTTTCAGTTAGAATTTCATAAATTGAATCAACTCGTGCATCGAGTCTCCCTGGATAGCACCACTAATAAATGGTAGACCAGGCCCCTTCTTCAAGGCATCCAAAGGCTTAAGGTAGGGCTGCCCCCTCTCTCCTATTCTCTATGTGCTCATGGAAGAATTGCTAAATAGAAGCCTCGAATGGGAAAGTGGCTCTGGCAACATTCCTGGCATAAAAATTGCCCAAGGGGTGAAAAGACTAAATCACTCCCAATTCGCAGATGACACAATCCTTCTGAGCAATGCTTCCAAAATTCTGGCCAGAAGAATCCTTCTAGTCCTGGATACCTTCATCATAGTCTCGGGAGGCTCAATAAATAAAGACAAATCTCATATTTATACCTAGAATGTCTTGGCAGGCAACAGGGCGGGTATAACTCAAATAATGGGCAATGCCATCACCCAAGATTGGAAATCCTTCAAATATCTAGGCCTCCCCCTTTGCCTCAGCATGCTTACTGGAGAATTCTGGCAACACATCCTTCAAAAGTTTAGGGAAAAAATGGATAGTTGGGGAGCACAATGGCTAAACCCAATGGGTAGGGTGGTTTTAATAAAGTCTATCCTTTCGGCCCTTCCCATGTTTCAATTCTCCACCCTCCTTGTCCCAAAGGGAATTCTTCACTGAATGAGTCAACTCATTCACAAATTTTTATGGCAGGGAGGGGCTTTAAATCACAAAAAGCTCCACTTGGTAAAGTGGGAAACGGTCACCCAGCCAAAATATAAGGGAGGCCTGGGCATTCGAGACCCAAAACTCACCAACTCGGCAATGGGAGCCAAAATTCTATGGAGATTAATCTCTGGGGACAATGACTGGTGGAAGCAGGCGCTCATTAGAAAATATAGACTAGGAAAAAGAAAAAGAAGCATGGACAATCCACATCCCCATCAGACAGGATCCCAAATTTGGAAACTAATAAAGGGAGTCACCCCCTTTTTCAGAGAGCACCTCTCTTGGATTCCGGGAAATGGAAAAACAATAAAAATCTAGCAGGACAAGATCTTTGGGGTACCCTTTAACCCCAGAGATGAAAATCTCTCTGATCTAAAATGTTGGATGCTTGGTCTGAGAAAGCGTACTCTGTTTGATATCTCATCATGGAACGATAATGGTAGTTGGAAAGATTGGAACTTGGGGAATGTTCCCCAACATTTAACAAGACAGGCTCAAAGCCTACTCAAGCTACTAAAAGGAGCAACGCCCATGCAAAAAACATGGCCAGACATCAGGGGTTGGGGGAGCCAGGGATACTCAGTAACAGTAGGTTGCAACCAACTCCTTGAGAATACGGATGGACATCATCCCTCAGAAAAATGGAAAAATATCTCGAACCGGGACTCCCTCCCAAAAATCAACTTCTTCACTTGGACCTTAGCACATGGTAATATTTTAACAGGGGATAATCTCATGAAGAGAGGCTACCTGGGTCCCTTCATTTTCGCACTCTGTAACAACAATCAAGAAGATATCAACCATCTATTATGGGACTTCCCCTTCACAAAATATTGTTGGAACCTTGCCTTCGGAGACTTAGCAAGATTTATTCGATGGCCCTCCTCCCCCCACCCCAGTCTGGGGAATTGGGATAAATATTATCGGGGCTCCTTCAAGAACAAGCCGGTATTGAAACGAGTGTGGAGGGCGCTTGCAAAATTTCTCTATTGGCAGATCTGGAAGACAAGAAATAGAAAAATCTTTTAGGGTAATATCACTCCCCCCCAAACAGTAGCAACTAAGGCAAATTTTCTTCTATCTGAAACCATCTGCTCCCGTTCTCCGAAAATCAAAGACACAACAAACTAGAACGACCGGGAAAAGGATTGGATAGCAAGCTTCAATCTCAGGGATGTTAAGTCTCTATACAGGCAACTCCAAGATCACGATGGAAGCTTCATCACACTCCCAACATGGAACTTTGGATTCAGAAGCAAAAAACCCATACTCTTTGCTTCGACGGAGCCTCTAAAGGAAACCTAGGGGAGGCAGGTGCGGGGGGGATTCTCTATGATCCCAGGGGAAAAAAAATGACTTGTTACCACTGGAATCTAGGAATGGACACCAACAACAAAGCTGAGGCATACTCTCTTTTAAAAGGAGTTTAACTGGCTCAATCCAAGAGAATAAGAAAGCTTGCGGTCCTCAGAGACTCCCTCACCATAATAAGACTGATGGTCAAGGGATCAGACCCCAAAGATCCTAGCTTAAAACAGATCCTGGATAGAACCAGGCTGGCCTCCAAAGGAATCAAGCTCTCCTTTTTTCACATCCTCCGCAGTAACAACAACGAAGCAGACAAGTTGGCTAATGTAGCCTTCGGGACACCCCCTAGCACTCTCAGCATCAATGAAGTTTCAACCCCAACCACCTTATATTGATGAGCATCCAAGAGCATTTTTTGGCAAGTCAAATGAGTCCCTCCTCATGGGGCTTAAGCTTCCCCCACGACCACATGGTTAGAACCAGCGCCAACTTCACTCAAGTATGGAAAAAAGGGAGGGTTCACACCCATTTTAGACGGGGCCCAATTTTCAAGGAACACCATGATATGGCTGGGTGGACGCTTTCAGTCGTCTACGTGACAACCTGCCTTTGCACCATATGGCCTGGACCTTTCGAGATTCATCTGCCTCGAGCGTACAAGATGATCTCACCTCCAAGCACTGTGAAATCTTCTTCTTGCATGGGAAAAAAGATGTATCCGGCTCACCTGTGTGATTTAATTGATCATGACTTTCACCCCCCTCGTCGATTCAACTCCCCTGATGTCAGTCATCCCTCCATGGCGTCGGTTAGTACTTTGCACAGGACTCTTTCCACATACTCGCAGGCTCGTTTGTCACCTTCCCCCTCAGCAAACCCGTAGCCGTCCTTTCACTGCGTTTGGCCCTCATGGGAAATAATTTCCATTCGTCTGCCTCTCTAGATCACCCTGGCTCCTATTTCATCCCCCTCGCCACCCTTCAATCATTCCCGTCTTCTTCAACAGTCCTCTTGTGTCGCCAAGTGTTGTAAACTTCTTATTTGCAGTGTTTGGTTTGTTCTTCTTACACTACCCTTGCCCCTCTCTTCACTCCTTGCTGGGAAACCTATCAGTTGCCCCTCCATGAGTCAGCTTATACACCTAGGCCTCATGCAGAACCCACAAGATCTGGCCAAATCCAGTATCTCCTCTGGTGATAGCGAAATGCAACAAGAGAATACCATGCAGGAAGACTCAGACTCCTGGCCAGAAGACAATTGGGAACCTGAATGCGGAGGTTGCAGCATACTTTGAGAACAATTGGAAGCACTGAGTGCCAACAAGGCATTTGAGATGGAAACTCTTTCCCAGCATTGGTTTCTGATCAGTAAGCTACAAGATGAAAGCGAGGTGCAAAGAAGTCAAATAGTTGCCAATCAGGTGCAGATAGACAATCTTCAGCTCAGGGTGGATCAGCTTGACAACACACATCCTCCAACAAGCAATACGGAAGCTCGGCATGGATATTTGAGGAATGCTTAGTCCAATTCGATTAATCTAATGCCAGATCTAAATGAGCCCTTCCCTGAGTTCAAGAGATACGAGCAGCACTCCAACGAGGACAATAATTCCTAAGCTAGTCGCCCTTAATCTCAAACAGCTCTATGTATTGTCGGTTCGTGTATCTAAGTGGCTCCTACTGCAGAGTTTATGTAGGAACTTCTCCACTCAACACTTTTTGTAAGCAAAAGGGATACCTGAACATCCCAATTTTTGTAATAGTCCTTATAATGAAGAACTCAAACACAACCCTTAATGGCTGCTCTTTTTTCTAACCTCAGTGGATTTATCCACACCGATTAATATATATTATCCATCTTTTGTTAAAAAAAAAAACTTACTCCAAGCTCTAGGAATTACCAATTATAAGAAGCTTACTAGTTGACTACCCTACCATATCCTTAGGATACATTTCTTCCCCTGGAATCCCTTAGCTATAATAGGTTGTACAAAAAGAGTACAAAAAATAACATGTAGAATGTGTAGTTCCTCTAGAGAATACAAGTTAACCCACTTCTAAGATAATGGGATAATTCTTGAGACCAAACTCACAACCATATCACCATGAAAAATTTAAGCATTAGGACAACCACCCAACATTAGGACAACCATCCAACATTAGGGTGCAAAAGATGAGCTCTTAAGCTCAATCCTTTCTTCTTATATAACCTTTGAGGCTCACGCCACTTGCCATTCTCATGCAAAAATGCTATTGTTTTTGTTTGCTAGTGTGTCTGTTACTTGTGAGACTAGTTTGTGGCTAAGAAACAATGACCCAGGGGCATCTAAGCCGTCAAAATCACCCAGGGATCACACCCATCTTGGGCCGCACCAACCCTTAGCATGGATGGATTTTTTAGGTGTTTCCTCCCCACTATAACGAGTTTTGAACCTAGGTCACCATACACAACAAAACCCTTCAAAACCAATCATGCTGCAACAGGTTTTGAACCTAGGTCACCATACAAAACGAAACCCTTCGAAACCAATCACACTAGTGGAATTTGATATGAAAAAATACTAATTATTTAATTACTAAATGTATAATAATTACTAAATGTATTTAATTGCTAAATGTATTTGGTCTCAGTCGACGTTAACTACCACCATCAATATTCACCTACACACATCTCCTCCATACACAATTAGTACTTTCAAAAACATATAAATAGATATTATTCACCACCTTCCAACTATCTTTCGTATTTATGCTCCTAGATGTTCCCCTGATTATTTTTCTTTTTCCTAATTGAGTGGGTGCACATGAAATGACTTTTTCCTATTTAAATAGAACTTCTAATTAAAAATCATTTTCTTTATTTTATTTTCAAATCCTAAGTACTTTTCCAACTATCAAGGTGAGCCTTTTCCATATCCTTGCCTGTACTCCCTGATTCCTTGGTACACGAGAGTGATCTCTATGAGTGTTGTTCTCAATGTACTATAACAACATATCTATATGTTTATGCAATGATGGTTTCAGGGGATTCCTATATACTTGAAGGTACGCAGAAGATCGAATCCATATACAAATTCTGTCAAATGTGGTACTACTCACTAGGTACCACTATAGGAGTACAGGGGTGACTCCACTTGTATTTGGTACTACTCGCTAGGTACCAATATAGGAGTACAAGGGTGTCCAAATAGGTGGCTTCACTTGTATTCCTGACATGTATGCTTCCCAATGGCCATTTTACTCGTTGAATGATAGATCACTGTGTTTAAGGATGTTAGAACATGTCTTTAGCCTAAAACATTCTCTAAAATTTTGGTGTGTGTTGGCATAGGAAAGAGCTC
>SNQJ01S0022601.1:0-53924 GCA_010110895.2 Picea sitchensis
AGCATCAAGATCCTTCATGTCAAATTTAGAGGACAATTGAGTTTTCACATCCTGGATAATCTCCTTGTTGTTTCCTATCAACAACATATCATCCACATACAAGACCAAATAAATGAGATGATCATTGATTAATTTGAAATACACACAATGATCCTCTTTGCTCCTTGTGAATCCAAGTCCCAACATATAAGTATCAAATTTTTATACCACTTCCTTGGTGATTGCTTTAACCCATATACAGACTTTTTCCTCTTGCATACTAGCTCTTTCTTTCCATTCGCAACAAAGCCTTTTGGTTGCTTCATGTAGATTTCTTCTTCCAGATCCCCATGTAGGAATGTTGTCTTCACATCCATCTGTTCTACTTCAAAATAAAACACAACATCAACAGATAAAAGAAATCTAATAGAAGTTAACTTGGCAACGAGAGAAAAATCTCACCAAAATCAATTCCCTCTACCTGGGAATAACCTTTTGCTACTAACCAAGCTTTGAATTTCTCCACTTTTCCGTATGCATTCAACTTACTCTTAAACACTCATTTGTTTCCAATGAGATATCTTCCAGTCGACAACTCTACTAGATCCCAAGCATCATTCTTGTCCAAGGATGCCATTTCTTTAATCATGGCATTTTTCTAGAGTTCTCCATCCTTCGAATCCACTGCCTCCCTAACAGTTCTAGGATAATCTTCAATAATAGACAAAGAAAAATTTGAATGGAAATAAGGAGGAGTGTACCTTTCTAGTTTCCTTCTTTCCTGAATCGATCTCGTCAATACTGGAGTATGAGGATCTTCTTCTTCTTATCCATGTTCTTCTATAGAGTCTAATTCATCACCCTTCAACTTAAACTCTATTTTCTCTGGTTCTTCCTCCTTTGGTAGGACATCCTGTTCGACAACAACTTTGATTTATCTAAATACCACATCTCGACTATACACTACCTTTTTAGTTTCTGGGTTACAAATCAGATAACCTTTTAGACCATATTTATACACAATAAATATGCACTTTTCAACCTTTTTATCTAGCTTACTCATGTTTTCCTTTGGAACGTGAACATAGGCATCACATCCAAATACCCTGAGAAGTGTGAGAGACGGTTTATTCCCAGTCCATACCTCGTGTGGACTCTTGTCATCCAGTGTTGATGAGGGTGATCGATTAACTAGGTAACATGCAATACTTGTTGCCTCTGCCTATAATTTTTTTCCTAACTAGACACCACTAAGCATGCACCTTGCTTTTTCCATTAGCGTCATGTTCATCCTTTCTACAACTCCATTCTGTTGAGGTTTATATGGAGTAGTCTTTTACCTTGTTATACCACACTTCTTACAGAATTATTCGAATTCATTTCCACGAAACTCTCCACCATTATCTATCCTTGGCACCTTGATTCTTTTCTCTGCTTGATTTTCCACAAGAGCCTTAAAATATTTAAACTTGTCAAAGACTTCAGATTTCTTCCTGAGGAAATATGTCGATGTATTCCTCGAGAAGTCATCTATAAATGAGACATAGTACACAGATTTCCCAGAGATGGAATCAACACAGGTCCAAACACATCACTGTGCACCAACTGTAAAATTTCCTATGCCCTCAATGTACCGAAGGGAAATCTTACTCAATTTTGCTTCCCATATACGCAATGTTCATAGAAATCAAAATCCAGAGAGCAATTAGACATTCCTTCAACCATACCTTTGTCGTGTAGTAGTCGAAGTCCCTTCTCTCCGATATGCCCCAGCCTTTGATGCCGCAACATAGTCTTTTCTCCAGAGATTATACGAGTTTTTTCTTCTTCAACTCCAATCTCAAGAACAATGGAACTATTGCACCCATCACTAATAGTGCTTCCCTACAACTTATACAGAGTTCCACACCAAACTCTCTTCAGCAACACCATTGCTTCTCGAACCATCCTGCAGGTTTCTTTCTCAAACATTGTTTTTACCCCTACATCATCCATTTTGCTTACATATATCAAATTTCTAACCAATCCTGGGATATGCAGAACACCAGGGAGTTTTCTAATCCTTCCCTCCATGAGCTTCAACTTGAATTTTCCTCGTCTTATGATTTTGGTTGTCGAGTCATCACCTAGGAAAACATCACCTCCATCATACCTTTCATATTCATAGAACCACTCTATGGGGAGTCATATGAAAGGATGCGCCTGAGTCAACCAACCATGCCTCACGATCTGCATGTGTGCTTGAAGAAGCCAAGTACACATCCCCTCCTTCTTCCACAGAGGTTTTTGCTTCTGTAGACGGAGCATCTTCATATCCCTTCCCTCTCTCAACACTTTTGGATCTATATTGCTTTGTGTAGTGCCCTTCTTTTCCACATCTCCAACATATCTTTACAAACTTTCTAGGATATTTAGATATTCCCTTAGATTTAGATCTCTCACTTGAGGACTTATATCTATTTCTTTCGCGAGAGCGTCCTCTTGCAAATAATGCTTTTGTGCTCTGTCCTTCCATGTTCTATTGCCTCATCTCCTCCGACAATAAGGATGAGACTAGATCATCAAAACTTAAAGTAGTTGTATTACTACCTATGACCACAACCAGATTATCCCATGAGTCTGGTAAAAAGCATTATTGGAATGTAATCCGTTTTCAATTACTCGATTAATCGTATACTTAAAAGAGACATCATCCTTATTTGAGTCTATATCATACACTCGTGTATATCATGAATGCAATATGTTGATTAATGACCTTCAAAAGAAAGCTAGTTGATGTTGGATTATCTATTTTAGAAGAACCTATTTCTGGTGTACACTCATGTATATCATAAATGCAATATGTTGGCGGATGCCCTTTCAAAAGAAGGTTAGTTGTTGTTGGATTATCTATTTTGGAAGAACATATTTCTAATAACTTGACACAATCAAGTTCTCTTTTTATTTGAAGGATAGTGCTAAGGAGTCATTCTCTAATATTTTTATATTATATATTATTAGATTATAATATATAATGTAAATTTCTCGGGACTATAATAAGACTTTTTTTAACCCATTTTTGAAAGATAATCTTAATAGCAGAATGCACAGAGGAATTTCTTCCTTTGAGTTGTAAACTTTTTAATTAATAAAACGTGTTTGTTTTCTCTTCGTTTATACATATACCTCAAACACATAAAAAATTTAATTTCCATCCTTTTTGGAACATATATAGATTACAATACACACTTTTCATAAAAATGTCATGATCAATTTTTTATATTAAAAAATTTAAACACAGTTTTTAAACACCACGTGTAAGAGAATGTTTAATTTTACATGCCTTCCCTCACAACTAAGTTCAACGTTATCTCCAAAGATAATTTACTAATAAAAAAATATTTTCTCCTCATTATACTCAACCCTCTCATTTTTTAAATTTTATAGCCCATGATATCAAAACGTTTTGAATGAGCATTTTCAATTTAATAATGAGTTTAAGGCATCTTTCGGCAAGAAATCAATTAAAATAAAAGATTTAATTAACTTGTTGAATAAACCAAATCTGATTTCAATAAAACTCAATCATCATCATTATATTATAATAATAATAAAATGCAATTATCAATATTATATAATAAAACATAATTTTTTTTATTAATGACATTTGTATTAGTCTCATTCTCTTTATAATATAATATTATTTAAACGAGACAAACAATAATACAAAATATAATTGTGATAAATATGATGACGAAGACAACAATGACGCTACCTCCATTGAGACCAACATTGTTTATCGAATCTTAATAAGGAAAAGTCAATTTATTTGTTTTAAAATCTTACTTCTAAGATCAAATAGCTTGGAAATAACATTGAAAAGTTTGCATTTGTTTTTATGGGTTAATACATTATACTATCAATTGTAATATAATTGTTTTGAAAATGAAAGATAATCTTAGTGTATGTTGTGTACTTTAAGAGAAAATGCTTTTCATTTTTTATCGTGTCAAAAACTTCACACATTCCTTTTTCCTACTATGTTTTTGGTCTTGTCCACTTTCGAGTTTCAATGGTTTTCCACAAAAATCTGTCAAGAAGATGTATATGACAGTCAACACATATGCTGTCCAAACTGCTCAAAATTTCAACCACCTCAGCTCTGATACCATGAAGATTTTCAGGTCCTATCAAGCTTGCCTACTGGGTCTGTCTTTGACCACAGTTAGGCTCTAAGTTTCAACTGTCTAACAATGGTTTGCTGTTGTTTTAGGAAAACAAATTGTTCAGTAACTTCTTGCTGATTTGTTACGGTTGCACTTCCAATTTTAGGTGCTCTAGCATGTAGTTTTAGTAACTAGAAGTTAGCACATGCATACTAAAATAAGTACAACACACCTAAAGTTCTTTACAACTGAAAATAAACAGATCTAAGAGACTAACACGTGCATTTTTGTACATAGGTATTTTTGGTCAACATAACCTTGGATAAAACCCCCCTAGGGAAAACCAATTTGGGATATATGTCTATACAATGATGATCAAAGTAAGAGATACAACAAGTAATGAAATACAATGGAACCTGTATACATAGCAAGATCCTCACGAGCCTTGCCACAAGAACCAAAGAAAGAAGTGTCCAAACTGTGGTGCGCCCTCTCCCTTTGTTGCCTTCTGCACTGAACTGAAGCGCCCTAGCTCATCTGTAACCCAATAAAGAAATCCCTCCACAGGAATGTCCTCTTCTGTGCTGCCTCTCCACTGAAACTGTCAGAGCTAGAATCCTCCAAGCAGATCTGCTACCAGGTAGCTGCCAGTCCTCTCAACAGGTGCACCCTCCTCCTAGCATAAATGATCACCATAAATAAACTGAGCCATAATCTGAATGTCTCTCTCCACAGAAACAAGCGCCCAAGCTCTCCTCTCCCTATGCATCAGACCTCATCTCAATCTTACAAGTCCTCCTCCTCTGATGAGCATATGAAGGATAATAAATGCACCCTCCTCTCCTAGATGCGCCCCTCCTCCATGAAAATGCTCCCTCTCAGAAATGGAAGCTATGGCTCCATGGAAATACTCTTCATACAAGCTCAAACCAACCAAGAGCCTCTCCTTAAGCTCTCAAGGGTTTTGCTCAAACCCTCATGAAGTGTGCCCTCTTCCTCCTCAAGATATGTGCCCCTCTTCTCTTCTCCAAAACTCACAAGTGAAGAATGAGTCTCAAAAATACTTTTACCCTCTCTTTAGCCTCCTTGAGCGGTTCAAAAATATTTTTACCCTCTCTTTAGCCTTTTGAGCCAACTCCTAAAGATCAATGGCCTAGATTTAGATCTAGCCAAGTCTAATCAATGTAAGGAGATCTCATCCTGTAACTTCACCATGAAACCCCACTTTCCTGAGGTTGCTTATGTTCATGATCCACCCACATTAGAATTAATTGTCACTTTTATGACTTTGAAAATATGACTTAAGTGACATATTTCACTTTTGACTTAAATCTCCTAAGTCAAAGTGAAATTAGAATCATAAACTAAAGTATAAGGGTAATAGTCTTCTCCCTTTGTGCTTAGAGACTCATAAGCACACGGAGACCACTTTCCGAGGTACCCAAATCCCAACACTTCTAAGATCATATTTATTTTATTTTTGACACTAGCACTAAATGAGAGATAATTTTGATCTTCTAAATTAGGATTTGATGTTTTTTGTTTGTTTGTAATAATACAACTTTTTCTTATTCTCAATGTGATTGTAGCATCATTCTTTTAGTATCTCTAGTTCACCCTCTCTATAGCCTTGACTTTTATGGAGTAAGCTAATCTTGTAGCAAACAACCCTTACTTTTTGGCAAGTTTTCTTTATAATTGAGACAATATTTTTTATGGAATATTAGAATTACAAGTTTTAATCACTTAAATTATAGTATTGAGTTGTTCCAATAAGAATGGAGGTCAATGAATTCATCTACAATGTCAAAATTTGAGAAATTGTAGAATTTCATTGTCAAAATCATCATTTTCCATTGTCATATTTTGTTTAATAACTTGTCAAGAGTGAAGTTTGCTCCAAGATTAAACAACTCCACTTTTATTAATGTCTGAAGTTTATGATAGGAAGCCTCTCTTTCTTTTATCTTATCATGGTATTCTTCTCCTAAGGGTGGGAGACCAACTTCTAAAAGAAGGATAGTGTAGGACATATTATTGCCTTTAATTATGATATTTTTTATTATGAAATTATCATGGATTTGCTCAATTTTCCTCCAAGCCTTCCTAGAAATACTCCAATCTCAAAGTTCACGATTATACATATTCATTGGGACAAGTGTGTCAAAGAGAAACTTCTTTTGTTCTCAAACCCAAAGCTCAACTTCTCAATTCTTTTCAAAAAAAAAAAAACTTTCCAACTAACACTGATCCTTATTTCAATACTACAATTGTAATTTAGCTTATGATGAATGTCAATTGCAAGATACTTATATGAATTGAATTCTTCCAAATTTTGGTTATTGTAAAAAAACTTAAAATGTATCACATGCCTAAACTTAGAATATGTTTTTTTTTACTAAGACAATTAATATTTGTTTTAAAAAGTTGTTGCGGCCATACCGTGCATCATAAGAATACAAATAATGAAGGGCTTTCCATGAACCAAACTATCATAAAATGTCAAAAATTAAAAAATAATCCCTACATTGTGAGTTGTTCTAGATCGACCAATATTATAACAAAGAATCATATATATATATATATATATATATAGAGAGAGAGAGAGAGAGAGAGAGAGAGAGAGAGAGACCTAATAACAAACTTATTTTGCAAAACATATTCAAACCTGGAATAAAAAAAAACCTTGCTCGCTATGGGCTACAACCCTATCTCTTATTGTTGGCTTGGGTTCCTTGTCCATGGGCTCCATTTCAAGGTCACTTGGTGCTTGCTAGATTGTTTCATCTTCCTTTTTCACTTATGGATCAAACACAATTGACATGCTTGGGCTAGAAGTATCGAATTGTGAGGTCCAAGCAAGGCTAAGGACTAGTTGATGTAACATATTATGGTTAGCTTCTAACTTGTTAATCTTCCTTTTATGATGTGTCACCATCTCTAGTGATTTTGCATGATCATTATTCTAAGACTCATCTAGTCTAAATACTCTATTTTGCAAATTGGAAATGGCTATTTTATTGTCAACTATTATCATGTCATGCCTCCTCAAAACACATCATAGATCCATGACTTATATGGGAAGTATCGTCCTGGATGATTATGCTCAACCATAATCCAACTATTCCAAGCTTCACTGCAAACCACAATTGGGGCATCAACATTTCACACAGGGAATATACCAGGGTTCCAAGACAAATCCCCAATCTTGCTTATAACAAATCTCAATGCTATGCCTATACCTTTTTCTGTGCACTCCTCCTCACCTCTAACTGAATATAGAGAGGCATCAAGAAGGAGACAAGGTAGACCCAATCCCTCCCTAGACTTGGTGCATACCAACAAAAGCCTAGTCAATTCTCATGTCGAATTAATCCCACCACCATTCATGATGTTAACTTTAAGACCAATATAGAGCTACTCCTCCTTCGCGTATAAAGTGTCTGAGAGTACTAGCATTATAATGGACATTAATACCGATCTCTTCCTTCTAAATGAGTTGTGCCACTTGTATTGCCTTGTAATGCTCATTGTGGTCATGGAATAGAGTTTAAAAACTATACCTTAGGGGGTTGGGAGTGATGTTACTACATCCCCTTTTGTTTTGAAGGATCCAACATTTAGTCACGTGGCTTAATTGGCCAGGAGATTTTCTTGTTGATTTTGATCTCGCAATACATGCAAGAATGCCACAAAATCAAACCTCATCATCTCCTTTTGTATTCTATGAATGATTTGTGCCAAGATACAATCTTTTGGAATGGAAGAGTGACATATATACTTAATGATTATGGTAGAGTCACTGATGACTAAAAAACTTCTTATTTTTCATAAATCTAAAAACCTCAATGCTTGAAAAAGGACTAACGCCCTAACTTGATTATTAGTTATTTTTCCTAAACTCCAATAAAAATTTATTTCAATATTTTACTCAAAATCATATGCAATCCCATGCGTCTATCACCCTTTAGACTTAAAACATGTTCACAATAATCTTAGTATTAAATTAAATTTAATATAATTATAAATAAAAATCAAAACCTCTACCATACAAAATTAACCATTAATCTTAAAACCATTAATAACTTAATCTTTTATTTTCTTTGTGTTCACCTTTCTTGTCCTTTCAACTTCTTATCTAAAAATGAGAAACTAGGGGTTTTACTAGCGTGCAACTCTCACAACAAGGATATAGAGGCTATAATAAATGGCGAATATTTTAGAAAATAAAGTTTTGAAAATTTATAAGGTAAATACTTCCTTGTTGTAAGGTTTTGCAAGGTTTTTAAAAGATTACTTCATTTCAATAGGTACTAACCACTACTTATTTTATAATATACAAATATAATAACTACCTAAATACATCCATATCCTTTAAAGAACAAAACAAAAAAAAATGGATCATATGATAGCATATTCCTTATTTTTATTTTTAAAGTTTATTGACTTCACTTATCTTTTGGAGTCATGCAAAGTGCTTTGTATTTATGGTGACGAGTATGGTCCCAAACTTAACCAAACTTAACAATATTTGACATATAGGACAAGGGAAAATCATGCGTGGTTGTTCGTATTTATGGTAATTATATGTTATAAATAATATAAATTAGTTTATAGATACATGATGAAATTAACGTTGAAAAGAGATGGTATGATATTTATATATTTATTATATTAAATATAATTAGTATATATTTATTTTATTTTAGATTCTTAAAATAATAAGATGCATATAAAATATAGAAATAAATTTTTTTGTAATTTAAAAAATTTGAGATTAAAATAGATTAAGAAATAATTATATTAATTCATTTATTATTAAAAAAAATTTATTATAATAATTAATGGTTGATTTTTTTATATTATAAATATTAACTTTTATTTTATTTTAGTTTAGTGGCATTGGTTAGCGATCCACATAAGTGGCATTGGTTAGCAACCCACATACATGTCAAACTTGCTCTTAGATCGAACTGGTATTCAAGTGTGGTAAACACATTCGGTACTTCAGGGGGACTGCTAGTCGCCTGGGATCCTGTTTACTATGAGTTAACACCCTTTTATTACCACTGATGGTATACTTTTAACAGGTAAGAACTACTTTGAAAAACAAGATCTTGCTCTATTGAATATTTACGGCCCCTGCACAAATAAGAGATCCTTCTGGTAGTCAGTAGCGGACGAAGGTATATTGGCCACAAAGAACCTTATCATTGCAGGGGATTTAAATTTTGTTATATCACCAGATGAAGTATGGGGGGGAAATTATTGTGGTGGAATGACGAAAGAGTTTTACAGAGACATCTTTCGGTCAAACTATCTAACTGATATTAAACCTGCAAAATTGGTTCCTACATGGAGGAATGGTAGATGTAGAACTAATGCGGTTGCAAGGAGACTAAACAGATGCTATGTTGTCGAAGACTTATGATCTGAGGCTGGATTATACAGTTCTTGGGTCGATTTCCCCTATATATCGGACCACACCCCCATATTCCTCCAGTTAGACTTTTTACCTATACACATGGCGTACCCATTTAAGCTAAACTCTCATTGGTTAAAGGAACATGATTTCACAGATTTGGTCATAAAGCTATGGAGGGATCCAAAATTCCTTTCTGAAAGGGGTAGTAAAAAACGTTTGGTCTGGAAATTAACTGTTTTGAAGTCACCAACCAAACGATGGTATAAATAAAGAAAACAAAGGAAAATGGAGAAATTGGAGACTTTGGAAGCTGAGATCGGGGATTCAATTATACACCTGGTGGACGATCCATCAAATATTGAAGAAGGTGGGATGCTCATACTTCGAGAGTTAGAAAGGAATGAGTTACTTATAGGACATGAAGAACTTTGGAGGCTCCGAAGCAAAGCTATTTATCTCTCTAGTGGGGATAGCAATACAAAAAAATTTCACAGAGTGGCTAGTAATAACAGATCCAGAAAACATATCTGGGAAATTTCTGATGATAGTGGAAAAATTTATAAAGAACAGGAAACCATCAAAGCAACAGCGTCCCAACATTTTAAAAATTTCTATAAAGCTGGGGATGAAGTAAATATAATTGAACAACTCCAGTTGGTGGATTTATACCCTCAGATGATGTGTGAGGAAGAGTCAATTACATTATTTAAACCTGTGACTTTAGAAGAATTGAAACATGTACTTTTCCATTTCAAAAAGGAGAAGAGCCCTAGACTGGATGGTTGGTCCTCAGAATTCTTCTTTTTCTTCTTTGATATTGTTGGTGAGAACCTCCTTGACATGGTGGAGGAAGCGAGGAGATATGGGGTAGTGGTGAACAGATTAAATTCTACTTTCATTACACTGATTCCAAAGGGCAACAAACCAATTACCTCTGATGATTACCAACCGATTTCACTTTGCAATTTGTGCTATAAAATTATATTGAAGATCATAGAAAAACGAATAAAGCCTATTCTTTCCAAATTCCTCTCACCGGAACAGCTGGGGTTTCTTCAAGGAAGGAGGATTCAGGATGCAGTTGGTACAACCCACGAAAGCATACACAGTATAACAAAGAAAAAATTGAAATCTCTGGTCTTAAAACTGGATTTAAAGAAGGCATATGACTGCGTTGATTGGCAACTCCTAAGACTAATATTGATAAAGGCGGGTTTTGGGATCCATATGTCCAACTGGATCATGGCATGTGTAACTTCACCAACATATTCAGTATTGATAAATGGCGGGGCTATAGATTTTTTTAGAAGTGGCAGGGGATTGCGTCAAGACTTCCCGCTATCCCCATTACTCTTTATTCTAATCATGGAGGGACTCAACTTACTTCTAAAGAAAGCCATCAGGGAAGGTATTGTTACAGGTATCAAGGTTTCTCGCCTACAAAAAAATTCACATCTGCTATTCGTTGATGATATTATCATTATGACTAGAGCCACTTATCAAGAATGGTGGGAAATTGACAAAGTGATCGGTCTCTTTTGTAAAGCTTCTGGATTATTGGTAAACCAAACAAAAACTACAGTACACTATGTAGGACTTTTGGACACGGAACTGGTATACTTCTAGAACCTTCTTCCATATAACTTCAGTGAGTTATCTTCGGGCTTCAAATGTTTGGGCTACTATCTCAAGACTGGAGCACACAAATCAGAAGATTGGGATTGGTTGGTGGCCATAATAACAAAAAGGATAAATAACTGGTGTAATCGTTGGCTTTCTTTGGGTGGGAGATACATTCTTATTAAATCTGTTTTGGAGAGACAATCAGTGTACTGGATGTCACTGGAATCTATTCCGCGATCAGTGCTATCAAAGATCAAAAGATTGATGTTCCATTTCCTTTGGAATGGACAAAAGGACACTCAACACTTCCACCTGTGCAGATGGGATGTCCTCTCCCAACCAAAGAAAAATGGTGGCTGGGGTTTTAGAAACCTTCTCCTCTTCAACAAGGCACTGACAGTTAACACTCTTTGGAGAGTCCTCACACAGGAGGGTATTTAGCAAAGAATACTAAAGGACAGATATTTCCCAAATTTATCTTTGATAAACTGGTATAGAATCGTTGAACACAAGACCAAAGGCACGTCTAGAATATGGACTATCTTAGTTTGATCGGTACAAATCATTAAATAGTGGCTGAGCTGGGCGCCTGGCACTGGTCAACATATTAAAATTGGCAAAGACAAGATTTGAGGTATGGGGGAAACAACAATCCTATCCGATGAAACTATCGCGTGCCTGCATAAAAAAAATATAACAGTGTTAGAAAATGCAACGACTGGTTCTAATCCTATTACTTTGATGGAATTGTGGATCGATGGCACTGTATTGGGGATGACAGATTCACAAAAGGCAGAATGGGACACATTTTTATTTCAATTAAATGAAGCTGGGGTTTCTCTACAAGGCAACGAAGACGATCTATTATGGACAGGAGGAGATGCATCCGTCAACATTTCAGTCAAAAACATTTATAAAGCAATCCTTTCAACACTTAATCTCCCGACGCTAACGGATGGAATATATCATTTTGGAAGTGGAACGTCCAGTTAAAGATGAAACTCTTTATCTGGATGGTTTCAAAAAATAAAATTTTGACCTGGGAGATGTTAAAGAGAAAAGGCTGGTAGGGACTGAGCATTTGCATGCTTTGCAATAATAACAATGAAGACAATGATCATTTATTTGTTCAATGTCCTTTCACTAAGACTGTATGGGCCAGAGCGACTACCTATCTCAATGTTCAAAACCGGTGGGAGGGGGAAAATTTCAATTTGGTATTTACTTCCTGGGTTCTAGATAAAACTATGCCCACAAATCTGGCAGTTTTGGTATGTTGGTATATCTGGCTCGAAAGGAACCAGGCATTATTCGAAGATAAGAAACCATCCATTGGGGCTGTAACTTGCAGGATTATTGGGGCATACAACCCTCGTGCACATCAACAAAAATTATTTGCCAGGTACAAGAGACCTCTCATACATTCGGTGGATATCACTTTCGCCTTCTTTGATGGGGCATCAATCAGAGGAGGCACAATATGTGTTGCAAGGGGAGTGATAAAAAAACTTGATCGGGAAGTAATCAGATGGTTTATCAACCGCGGGAGGGGTACAAATACCAAAGAAGAATTATTTGGTGCCTGGGTGACACTTACGATTGCAAAACTGTGGGATATCAATAGACTAAATATTTTGGGTGATTCTAAAGTCATAATAGATTGGCTGAACCAAAAAACAAATCTACATGCTACTGAAATTGAAGGTTGGATGCGCAGGACAAGATCGATCATTACATATTTCCAAGAAATAAAGTTCACACACATTTTTCGGGAACATAACAAAGAGGTAGATTCCCTTTCCAAGCAAGGATTGTTGGAACAAAAAGGAATACTAAATTTTTTCTCAGTGATTGATGGGAGGACTGACCCTATGTCTCAGACTAATCTGTTCTGAATGCCTTTTTGGTCTTTATCTTATTTATTAGCCCTTGATTGAGGAGTGTGATATATCTTCCTTGGTACTGATATGGAGCATTATTAGTTTTTCCGATGTGAAACTCGAGGGTGACTTAGAGTCCCCGAGTCTATGAACGAACTCTTATTTTGACTTTTTTGTCGTATTGTAAATCTGTTTTTTCAGTGGAGATATTCCCTGGGAAGCTTCCTACAGATGTAAATGAATTTTTATTAATATAAAAATTCGAGCGAATTTTCATTTGGAAAAAAAAAAACATCTCTTTCATTAAAGTGATAAAGAGCATTTCACTTTTTTCAATGTAATTGTGTGTATTGATAATTCACATTTATGTATTGTGTTTTATGATATATTTTGTTTATATAAATATGTTGTTGATGAAAGAGTGGGGAATTGAAGGTTGGTGGAGATCTAGGGTTTTGGATGGAGGTTATATTTAGGATTTAATACTACAGATTCATATAGGGATAGGTTCCCAAGTTGAGGATATAGATCGCACCACACACCATGGACGATCCTTCATAATTTATTGATTATTCAGAGGATTCTTTGGTAGAGGATATGATATTTGCAGATCCCATTATTAATCTTCATTCAGATTTTCTCATGGGTTGTGTTAGTTTGTGAGGCCCGGGGCAGGTCTTGAAGTTTCTCTAGTCATTTCTTGCTAGAATCCAAACAGATTTGTTTGGCCGAAGGATCTTTCATCTCCTTCTCATTAGTTTTTGGGGAGGGGTCCAGTAGATTCTCGGGGATCGTGATTGGATGAGGTTCAGGGTAGGAAAGGAATGCCAAAAGTGGGGTCTCTGTCATTTACTATGTCTGGTGTCAAGCAACTAGTTGTGCATAAGCATGGCGATGTTGGCTTACTCGACTTTATTGGTAATAAAATAGGATTAGAGAAATTGTAAGGGGGATCAACTCCTGTTGGTGGTGCTCATCAAGCTTGGAAGAGGCAAAAGGTGGTAAAATCAGAGGGTGGTGGTGTAGCTTTGGTCATTGGTGAGGATTTGTAGGTTAGCCAGATTGCGGATTTGGAGGGCAAGTAAATTGTTGAAATTTTTTGTGGTTGTCGGCTATCTATGTCTTCCCTTATCTCATGGATGGATTATGTTTGGGTTTGAGTTATAGGGTATGTACCAATTTTCCATCTCCTGTCTCGGGGTTCAATAGGTTTCATCTTCCACTCAAAGGAAGATATAAAAAAATCCTCTCTAGTAGATGATATTGGTATCGAACCCTCTTATGTTTCAAACCTTGACACCCCCCTTTTGATGCATGTGATGAAGCTTTGTCTAGCATGCCAACGTCGATTAATATTCCTAATCTCGCTCGAGTTCTGGTTTGATGTAGGGTTGTAGGCTATTAGGAATGTCTTGGGAAAGTTCATAGTTGCAGATGTGATTTACAAGGTTAGTAACTGCAGGTCAATGGCTCAAATTCTTATAGAGTTGGACCCCCGCCAATGTTTGTTCAAATTAGTGGAGATAGTTGTTGGTAATAGATCATTTACCTAGATCATGGACTACCTAAATGTTCCATTTTGATGTGTGATATATCACTAGGTAGGCCACATCTTGGCAGATTGTGATTGGGTATTCACAAAAAAAAATCAGGGATCTTCAAGCTCGGGTGTTAGGGACTTTCCCAATATTAAACTTACTCCACACATAGTGACATAGTTTCTATATGTGATCTAAATTGGATCTTGGAAAATATTTGTAAATGTTGTAAATACACATGTTTTCTTTATTTCATTTTATTATGTCTATTGGCACAATGGGAAGGTGAAACGAACAATTGTGATTGATGGCTTTCCAAGAGCATCCCATTAAAAGTGATGACAGTAGTAGTGAAGAAAGGAGGAAGGAAGGGAGATGAAAGGAGAAAGAGGGAAGGACAATAACATAAATGGGAGCTCGAAGAGGGTAGCCTACTCGAAGTTGAGTGGACAAAGGAGTTAATGTGCCTATTTTCTATGAACAAGGGTGTCTCTGAGCCTTAGCCTCTGCAAGTTTGTATTGTCAATGAGTAACAATACATAGAGACTATGTACAACTCTCCCCATTGTAATTTTCTCCTCAGCATAATAAAAGTCCCATTTAAATGTTGAATCTATGAGTTATTGCAATTTATGCTTTGGGAATTTGGTTTTGAGTTACTGAAATGTATGCATACTCTATTGAAGTATTTTTTTTAGCCTGTAGCAATCGTCCAAAATATTCTCCCGTTTCCTAGGCGAATTTAAACTTGTCTGGGAGAATTTAAACATACATGGGAGAATTTATACTTACTTGGGTGAATTTACGGACCCCTGGATGTTTTATTTATGACATGGGGGAACTTATACTTACCTGGGCGAATTTAGAGACCCATGGACATTTTCTTCATTGATGACCATCTAAATTCGTCCCATTAAAAATGATAAGAGTAGTAGTGAAGAAAGGAGGAAGGAAGGGAGATGCAAGGAGAAAGAGGGAAGGACAACAACAGAAATGGGAGCTTGAAGAGGGTAGCCTACTCGAAGTTGAGTGTATGAAGGAGTTAATGTGCCTATTTTCTATGAACAAGGGTGTCTTTAAGCCTTGGATTTTGCAATTTTGTATTTTCAGTGAGTAACAATACACAAAGACTGTGTATAGCTCTCCCCATTGTAATTTTCTCCTTAGCATAATAAAAGTCCCATTTAAAGGTTGAATCTTTGAGTTATTGCAATCTATGCTTTGAGAATTTGGTTTTGAGTTACAGAAATGTATGCATACTCTGTTGGAGTATTTTTTTAGCATGTAGAAATCGTCCAAAGCGTTCTCCCATTTCCTGGGAAAATTTAAACTTGTCTGGGTGAATTTAAACATACATGGGAGAATTTATACTTACTTGGGCGAATTACATACCCCTGGGTGTTTTATTTATTGCATGGGCGAATTTACATATCCCTGGGTGTTTTATTTATTGCATGGGAGAATTTACATACCCCTGGGTGTTTTATTTATTGCATGGGCGAATTTATACTTACCTGGGAAAATTTAGAGACCCATGGGTGTTTTCTTCATTGATGAAAATCTAAATTCATCCCTTTTATTTTTTATCTGTTGCGGGGAATCAAATTCGCCCCTAGATGTTTTTTTAGTTGTTGGGGGTCACCAAATCGACCTACAAACTTTTTCCTTTACTGTTGAAGATCAAATTCACCTCTAGATATTTTTTTCAATTGTTGGTCGACCCATTCCGACTGGGTTACTCTTGGAGTCTATTTGCCTTCATTTGGTTGAACCGACCATCAAAGAATTCGACCGAGCTTTCCTTTGGTCGACCTGACCATCAAAGCATTTGATCGAGCTTTCCTTTGGTCGACCCAACCATCAAATAATTTGATCGGGATTTCATTTGGTTGACCCAACCATCAAATAGTTCGACTGAGCTTTCCTTTGGTTGACTCGACCATCAAATAATTCGACCAAGCTTTCATTTGGTCGACCCGCCATCATATAATTCGACCAGGCTTTCATTTGGTCAACCCGACCATCAAAGCATTCGTTTTGGATTTCATTTGGTTGACCCAACCATCAAAGAATTCAACCAGGGTTCCATTAGGTCGACCCGACCATCCATCGATGCATTCGACTGGTCATCCATAAGGCCAATTCAACTAGTGGGTGGTCAACTGGTTTATTATTTGGTCAACTCAACTAATTGGCATATTGAAAGGATTATAACCAGATGAAGAAGATCAAGATATCATTTTTTTTATTTCATAATAGAATCCGTGTTGGTGAGATGGACATGCCATAGGCCTACCGTTTATGGATCAATATGTCTTCTAGGAACACTTGTGCATTTAACTTATCAACCAGGGCTTCCAATGTACTTGTGAGATGTCGTGCACTGTATGTGCATGCTGCAAATTATTGGCTTGTATTAGTTTTTCTAATTATACTTCTACCTAGAATCAAAGAAAATTGCATCACCACACTACATAAATCCAAAGCCCGATCTCTCTTGTTGTTGGCATGCTTTGATAAAGAACTAATATATGAATTATAAATTGCATTGCAAGGAATTAAAATATGTACAATAAATCAAAACTATAGAAATAAATAAACATACACACACAAAAGGAAATGAAAACTATTTAATTTAACAACTTCTTGTTCTCATGGAGTGAGCTCTACCTCCAAAGAATAGGGCAACAAACTAAGAAGCTACAACAACACAAATCGACTAATTCACACATTATAGAAAACTTAGAAATTGTAGTCTATATTAAAAGAAAGAGATCTCAAGAGAAGTTTTGTTATGTGCCATCACAATTCAAACTTATGCTCTAAGAGTCCCTCCCCTCACAAAGTTGCTTACACAGGTATATATAATGGCTAGTTTGGTGCCATATTTAGAAGAGATAACAACATCTTAATAGTCTTTAAAGCATTTAACAACAACCATACACAATATCCCCTATTTATTCCACGTTGAGAGAAGATGATTCCTCATATCAACCACTGGTTAATTATATTCATGATCTGAAGGTCAAGCATGGTTGTGTTAGTTGGAGATGCTTGGACAAAAAGCTAGAATCTTTCCCAATGCAAGTTGCGATCGCAAATATGCTATATCAGAGCGTTGTAAGTGGATTTGGGCATATAGATGCCCAAAACGTGGTCCTGTAATCATGTAAGATTGTTGTGCTATGTTCCATGTCAGTCCAACCATATACTTCATCATTTATTTACTTCTCAAAATGGTTGTAACCCTAAATTCGTGGCCCCTCCATTAATTCTTTGAATAGATGCTTTGGATATATTCTAATGGATTCTCTATGATAATTGGGTCTTCAAATCTGTGATATCTTTCATTAATGAATTTTCAATTGGGGTTATCTCCCACAAATTCTTCAAATGCAAATATTTTGGTGTTGGTTCCACAAACTCCTTTAGCAATGATGAGTTGAGGTTCCATAACAGTAATAATAATTCACTTCTATAGCTTTGGATGCATTGCAACCTTAACTCATGATTTTTCATATTGGAGGTTTGGATCTAGAAGTCGAGCAACTTATCTCCTTAGGAAAACTTGAAAGGGGACCTCAAGCACATGGGCTAGAAAACAAGCAATATCCTGCAACAACTTGTCCACACATGAACCATTACTTCAAATGTAAATACAAAATACACTACTTCTCCCTAATGTGAATCATAATCCAATGAAATACTAAGAAATGCAATTGAAAACACTTTAAGGCTAAACCACACACATGAGCATTAAAATGGGCTAATACATGGTTACGGATAAATGGAAAGGGATTAAAAATAACGAAAACAAGATCTCAAAAGATGGTAATTTGGTGACTCATCATGTAGCTAGGGGACATTATGTTGTTTCATATCATTCCTTGCATGAAGGGGGGATGGTCCTTGTTTCGACACTTGTGGTGGTTGGGAGTGTAGAGCCCCGGATGGATTTCAAAGTGAGAGACATAGAAATTCCAGTGGCGGAAAAGGCACCTGGTATTTCCATTGCTCTCTCCCTATAGGAACTGTTTTGGGATGATTTGGATCTCTCACCCACTCAATTTAGTCAGATAGATGCTCTTTGGTCCAAAACTGGGTAAGTCTTTTTTTATTCTTGTTCCTCTTGTGGCATCATCTACTTTCTCTCCAAATCATAGTCAGAGGAGCTTTGGTGAGGGGATAGGGCCTTGTGTTTCCTCAGGTATGGCTTTAGAGATCTACGTACCCACCTACAATAATGTAAATGGTTTTTCTATGGATCTTTCATGGGATTCCGATTTGTCTCCTCATAATTCTGTCGAGTCTTCCCATGCCTGTTCTTCTAACTTGCTCTCATTCTGGTCAGGCTAAGAGTCGTATCTACTACACTCACGGGGCCCATCAAAAGCTTTGGTCCATTATGGGGGTTTAGGTTTTGATGCACCTAAGGAGTCAATTTTTTCCAAAGTGGGGTGGAAATTGATGTTAAATCATGGTCAAGAGAAGGATTCTTGTGAAGTATCTCAAGGGAAACAACATCTTGTATTCAGGGTTCTTAGATCAAGATCAACCCCAAAGGAGGGGAATATATGAATATTATGACATTCAATATGAGGGGCGTGGGGGGAGGCCCAAAAAACTCTCCTTAGATCATGTTGTGTCTCTAGACCGATTAGACACTGTTTTTATTAAGGAATCAATGGGTCTATGTGAGCCAATTATTGTGGAGTTGAACAAACTGTTTTCGAGATGGGTTTTTATGGGTTCGGATTCCATGGGTTCTTTAGACGATCTTATTATAGGGCTCTCTCCTAGTTGTATGCTTACAAACTATTTATTTGTTCCCTTATATTTATGTACAAATATATGTAGTAAAGAGCTTGATAGACTATTCTTGTTGTTAAATGTATATGTGCCATATGGAGACGGGAAACTTTCTGGAACTGTCTATTTGGTTGTAGTTTCATTCATTTTTCTAACCTTATTATTGGAGGAGACATGAATTTTACACTCAACCGTGATGAGATTTGGGGCGACTCTGCTTGTGAGGACTTGCTGGCACTTTTTTATTGAAAAATTGGAACATGTTGGTCTGGTTGATGTTGAACATGCATAACTTAACCCGACACGACCTAATAATTTTAGCGGATCACAAGGGATTCTTAAGAGGTTGGATCATTTTTTAGTGCATCGGGATTTGTTATAGAACATTGGCATTTACTAATCTTGGGTAAGCAAGATCCAATGCTCAAAACATTTTCCAATTTCTTTTGAAATGGAGCAGGTGGGAAAACATCTTAGGTCTCCCTTTAAATATAATTTGATGTGGTCAATGTTATTGCACAATTGGTACTTTGTCTAAATCCCAAGACAACTAAATCAAATTGGTGTAACAACATGATAACCCACCATTGTCACCTTAGTAGGAAATCCCCATGTTTTAGGGATGGAAGAGGTCTAGCCTAGGGGAGGCATCCATGGTAACCTCAAGGGATCATAAATACAAGTGAATGGCCAAGCTGGGAGAGCCCTATCATTGGTTACCTAAGTTAAAAGGTCCATGTCTGCAAAATTGAGGCAAAGGAAGAATATATGTGTACCTGCCCGGAATAAAAACAATACAACATATATATGGCAATTCCAAGTACCAAATGATAGTAACACCTCAACAAACAATAGATAAATGAAAATATATGTTGCATGATATGAAATTGTAGCAAATTAATAGCTTACAACAACAATTAAGTTCCGTAACAACCACAAGAAATATTGCTCGGAATTGTATGAAAAGATAGTGAAAAATCAACATTTATCCAATAGATTGAGTAGCACTTATCACAAGCGATTTATGAGTATGTTAGCCAGAAATTAAGTTAGTGTATGCAACAAAATGAAGCAAGGTAGATGGTTGTAGCAAATATTTTCTACAACAACAAATTGGTTAGTGATTTTAGCTAAACTAGGGTTAGTAAAAGTTAGTAAAGGCTTCAAAGAATAGAAAATGAGAGTTGTTTGATCAATTCCTTCACAAGAGAGAAATGAAACTAGTGCCTTTTGGGCTTATGGAGTCAATTACAATAGCAATATAACTTGGAGATATAAGAGTTATAATGGTGTCTAAGGATGATGAGGTGAACTCTTGAGGTGTAGCACCTTAAGGCCTCAAGCATTCAATTCTCAAAGATGATTTTAGCTAGAGAGCAAGCACTTTTTGGGCCGCAATGAATTCCTCTTTCCTTAGATTATTGAGAAATATTTTGAAAACAAGATTCTAGAATAAAACTCCTAAATTGCTACCACTTTGGGGCTTTAGGAGCCTAATCTAGACAAAATTATCTTGATAATTCAATAAGTGGAAAAAACTAGAGAGAGTAAGAAACACCGTATGTTCCTCTCCTAAGGTTCAAGCAAGCAATATCATATTCTTCAACATGAACACGTAAAATTTACCATGACCATTCAAAACATGAAATGAAATTGCATATTTACTTACTTCACCAAGAATAATCAAGCACAAACCCTAGTTGAATACTTTTCCACCACAAAATAGCCAAGAAACATCCAAAGCATGTACTCCAAGAGATGTGCACTAGTAAATTTCTGCCAATGTTTCCCAAGAGGGAAAAAATTTCAGACTTATCCTCTTTTGTGAGGAACAGTTATGATGAAAAATGAATGGTGGATAGCCATATTTATATGGGAAATCCACATGAAATCCTAGCCACCCAAAAGTCATGTCTTTTTAATAATTGAGCCTACTTCTTCATTTTCCCATTCAAATTAAACAAAATTCAATTTTTACAAGAATAAAACCCTAAAGGGTGACATCATGCCCTTTTAGGGTGACATTGATATCAAATGTGGAACGTTGGGATGGAAAGGATGCAACATTAGGCCTCTGAATTCCATACTTCATGCCACACATGCCAAATGTCAAGTCACACCCTCCTCCATCAAAGCCTCAAGCCCTAAGTGATGTCATGGGCTAGTAGGGTGATGTCCAAGCCTCCAAAGGATAAAGTCCAGGTGGAGGAAGGTGAGAGATCGTCTCCTAGCCATGATAGAGTGCCTCCAAAGAAAATGACCTCCTTCTTCAATGTGCAAATGGTGATCACAAGCCTGCCATAGATGTGGGATTTCTGCATTCATCTTTGGGCTCCAAATCCCCCATGAAGGTCTAAACAAAGTCATATCCTCATGAATACCCATCCATTGGGAAAGGTCCTACAAAGACAATCAGATGCGCCCTCCAAGGGTGCATAAGTCACTAGAATCATGCCAAGTAAGCCACATCTAATAATGGAACCACCCAAATGTGCATCAAACCCCCCTTTTCAAACTAAATAAATGCTCAAAGACCTTATACAATTTGTCTAGTTTAGGTATGGGAGGGATGTCATGGTGCTCTATTGGGTAAGCCAATCTCCAACTCAAGGGATGTTTCCCAAGATGAACCTATCTAAGTCATGTAGTGAGTGTGATGTGGATTGGGGAAATACTTCTAGGTGTGGGGTCCTTGACATACAAGGGTTTGTATTGTCTCATTTAGGGGTGCCTTTGTAGAGGGTGTGCTTGCTCTTGAGATACCCAATAGTTGTGTGACATCTTTTTCCAAACCCCCTTTTTTCCATCTTTCCAATCCCTACTTTCATTTATAATTTGCAAATTTGGGGGTCCCCCTTTAAGGGTTTCCAAGCTTTAGCATTACTTTTGGGATTGGGTGAGCCCTGAATGATTAGAGTTGCAATCTACCTCTGGGTCGTCAACCCCTTCTTCCCATGAAATGAGGTACAATCCCTTCTTGGGTCAATGAACCCGGAAACCCAAAAGATAAGAAAACATAGGGGTAGAATGATGGAAGGTGGTAAGTATGGATGAGAATGGTACAATTACCCTTCAAATAACCACCCAATAGCAACCCTTTTCCTGAGGGTGACCTACTTACTAGGAGACCTTGTCACTCACCAAGGTGGAGCTAGAAAAAAGGTATAAATTCCAAGCAAACGTTCGAAAATCACGAAAGGATTCTTTGTAACATGCTCAAATGATTAAAGTATTAAAATGACACTTACCATGATACTAGACTTGTTACCTAATGGAGCAAGACCTGATGTGTTCTTGGAGCAAGCCGATGTGGTGAATGCTGATCTAGTGTTGAATGATGGCATGATGTAAAAATAGGAGGGGCCTTACGGGTTTTGTTGGTCAATGTGACTCTCAACACTCCATTTCTGCTATCTGTGGGCCTCAAGACATGATCTCCTTATTTACCCCTAGCCTAAGGGGGTAACAGTCAGGAATGGTGCGATTTAGGAACTTGGTTCAGGAACATTGGAAACATATTTAGGTGACTAGCAATGATTTGACCAGTCAATAGTTTTTTTTTGCACTTTGCTCTCTTAAAGAAAAGGTGGTGGTTTGGGAAACAACTAGGAGAAAGGAGGTTGATAAGGCTCTTAGATTAGTTGAACATGAGCTAGAGATACTCTTCTCAATCCACCAGGATTTTCAAGGGGTCATGACAACTGTGGAAGTGGGTTGGTTGTTGGAAGTAAAAGGGTACATTTTTTTGTTAAAACGTGAACATATGTGGCGGTTGAAAAGTAAATCTCTTTGGCTCGAGGTAGGCGATCAAAATACCAAGTTCTTACAAAAATTTTCCAACTTTAGGAGGAATCACAATACCATATGGGAGTTGGAGGATCAAAATGGGAATAAGGTTTAGGGTTTTGATGGATTGGCCTCACTTGGTGTTGATTATTTTCAATCTATGTTTAAAGAGCCTGACCATGTCAAGATGGGGGATGTTTTAAAACTAATCTCCTATTTTCCCCGCCATGTTGACGAAGAAGAGAACAAATAATTGTATCATGAAGTGTCAAAGGACGAGCTTCAAGCGATGATATCTATGTTCAAGAAAGATAAAAGCCCCGAACTTGATGGATGGACGACAAAGTTCTTTGAAGATTTTTTTGAGGTCATGAGAGATGATCTCTTGCAAGTTTTGGAAGAGGTCAGACTCTCAGGAAATATGTTAGGAAACATCAATTCCACTTTTATTTCTATAATTCCCAAATTGGATTGTCCCACCACCTTTGAGGATTTTCAACCTATAGCTCTTTGTAACTGTGTGTACAAAATCCTTGGAAAAATAATTGCAGTGCACCTGAAGCCTGTTTTGTCTAACATTATGTCTTCAGAGAAATTTGGATTCCTTAGATTATCGATGAGGTAGTTGGCTCGATACAGGAAGGTCTTTAAACAATTAAAACTCGGAAATAACTCGTGTTTGTTGTAAAAATTGATTTATCAAAGGCATATGATCGAATTTTGTGGTTATATCTTCGGTTGTTGATGTTGCATATTGGCTTTGTGCTTCCATTGGTAAAATGGATTATGTATTATATATCATCTGTGTCTTTTGTTGTTCTCATAAATGGTGCATGGTCACAATTCTTTAAGTACTCCTGGGGTCTTCATGAGGGGTGTCCCCTTTCACCTTATCTCTTTTTACTAGTGATTGATGGGCTTAGCTAAATTATTAATGATGCTAAGAGAATGCATATTTTTTATGGGGATCAAAGTGGGTAGATCGGAGTGCCTCACACATATGTTGTTCATGGACAATATCTTAATTTTTTGTTTCTGTGCAAAGTTAGAATTTAGGGTCTTAAATGAAATTATGGACCTTTTTTGTGGGGCAACAAGGTTGGAGATTAATATTCATAAATCTATAATTTTTTCCCCAGAGGTGGAGGAGGCTCTTAGATGCTCTATCTCAAATATTTTTCCGTACCCTTCTTTTGATCTTAAGGATGATATCAAATATCTAGGGTTCAAACTTAAGGTAAATCATTATGGCATCGAGGATTGGAAATGGTTGCTCTCTCACATTGATAAGCACATCAACTTTTGGTGACACAAGTGGATTTCCAAGGGGGGAAGACTTACGCTCATAAAATATGTTATAGAAGCAATCCCTGTGTAATGGCACCTCCTGGCACTTATAACAAAAGATATTCTTATGTGTATCCGAAAATTATGCTTCAATTATCTATGGAAATGCAACATATAATTCTTTGGATCACATTTGGTGAATTGGAAATTTTTGTCCAGGCTAAAGGCCCAGGGGGTTGGGGTCTTAAATACTTGTTTCTCTTTGGCTGAGCCCTAGTTGCAAATTCATTGTGGGTCTTCTTGACACAAGACAATTTATGGTGACAAATCCTGGTGGATAAGTATATTTCTCCAGTTTCCATTTTGGATTGGATTAGACGTCGACATAAGCCAATGTATAATATTTCCAATCAGTGGTAGGTACTCACTTTAGCTTTTTCGATCTTAGGAAAATTATGGGCATGGAAA
Organism: Picea sitchensis; assembly: GCA_010110895.2. Lineage (NCBI taxonomy): Eukaryota > Viridiplantae > Streptophyta > Pinopsida > Pinales > Pinaceae > Picea > Picea sitchensis. The sequence continues at coordinate 24,941 of SNQJ01S0022601.1, forward strand.
GTGGGTTCTAGTTCATTTGTTTGGGTTGGATTGGACGCTATTACGAGACGTAGTGAGCACATTTTTCTTCAGAAAATTGGCTAGTGTACTCTAAATCGTATAGGGGATCCATTACATTCAATAGTATGGGAACAAGGTTGGATTTCAGTGGAGAATCTAGAGCTTGAGGCACAATGGGAACTATATTGGGCATCTTTTCTCATGGAACTAAGGAGAGATCATGTTCGGTTGGTGGATGCTGAGGATGAATTGGTTTGGGCCTATAATTAGATGAGGGGTCGATATATAGCTAAGCATGGGTATCAAGCCTTGATGCAAGTGGATGAGGGTGACAAAGAGTGGTGGTTCACAAAACTTTGGAAAATTAAAGGCCTACCAAAATGTATTTGTTTCTTTTGGCTTGTGCTCAAAGGTCGAGTTTTGACCTAGGATCAACTTCAGTGTAGAGGTAATTATGGTCCAAGGATGTGTTATCTTTGCAAGAATGCAGAGGAAATAAATTTGGATTTATTCTTGTACTATGGTTTTACTCGATAGGTCTGGTATGATTTAGAACGTTCTTTGGGCTTTGAACATATTTGGGATAAAATATCCATGGAGAAAAGTTTTAGGGGTTATTTTACTGATCAAAATTTGCATTCAATCAAACTTCTTTCTATAGTAGTGGCTTGGGATCTCTGGTTCGCTCATAATGAGATCCTTTTTGAAGGAAAAAATGTCCCTCCATTTAAAGTTTCACATCAATTTTTAACATTGCTGACAAGTTATAAGATTGAAAAACCTATGGGGATCACTCAGGTTTCTAAAGAGGTGGTTGTTAATAGAAGTTTGTCTTGGGGATTTTTTGATGGAGCTTTTCGAGGTTAGAATTGAATTTGTGGCTTGGGTTTCATTCCATTTTTCACAAATTCTCACTATGTGACGGGCAAAGCCAATTTGGGGCCGAGAACAAATAATATGAGTGAGATGAAGGCTCTTTCTTCCCTTCTTTAGCATGCAGTGAACATGGGAGTGCTAACCTTATAGGTCATGGGTGATTCCAAATTTACTATAGATTGGATGAATGATGAGATTCAATTGGAAAATATGGATTTGTTGGCTCTTGGTCAAACATTTAAATCCATATATGCTCTCTTTCGAGTAATCAGTTTCGGGCATATATACAGGGACAAGTATTCGATTTTCGACTCACTTTTAGAAGAGGCCATTCTTTTGACTGAAAATCTATTGATTCTGGAAGAATTCTTTGGTGTGGAGATGATTTCCCACATTGAAGAGAACTTCCTTGCTCTGTAATTTTTGATGTGTTTATCTGGTTGGGTGGTTATGTTGGATATCATTAAAGGCATGCTATTTTTTAGTTGCTATAGTTTAGAGATGAAGTTTTTGTGCCATGGGGTGTAGGTTATTTCGAGACAGTGTTCATCAATTGCAGTTTAGATGTTTTACTGAATGCATATGCACCTAAGAATTGTAACTCTTTTTCTCTAGAATATAAGTTACGTTTTTTTTTTTCGAGAAAAAACCATTGTCGATGAAAGAGTTATAACAAAGCCCATGGATATGCGTAAATTATCGAGGAAGAGGTAGTTGCATGTACAAAAAAAAATGTACTATAGACAAACAAGATGCATGCATGTGAAGATGATATGCATGCAAGTGCTTTAGAGAAGATAATCATACCAAAAGAAAAGGTGTAGACGAGTGCATGTAGGACGGTATAGAGTATTGAGGTGTGGAGGATGTATGCATATTGGGCAAAAGTGTTGGGGTATATCAACGCATGACAAAGTGGGAAATTGAAATGATGCACGAGGAGGATAAAGACCATTATGGTACAATGAAGTAGAACATTGGAGGACTCTTGTAACAATTACAGTAGTGGAAGACAATGAAGAACCACGAGGAAGACAAAGAGAATATTACCAAAAAATAATTAGAATCCCTTCGAAGAGGAGTGTGACATCTTAAGATAGAATTATAGAACTACAGTGAGACTTAGGCTGCCACATACCACAAGCTTGATTGGAAGGTCTAGAGTTCTAAAGAGATGACTACGTGCCATGAGAGTATGCTATAATGAAAAGTCATAATTTGTGCATGTACTTGTAATCTTATAATGAGAATGAGTATACGATTTCCTTAATGAGATTTTTGATTGATTATGTTGAATTTATTTTTGTTGATAATTTTTTTTTATTTTTTTTTACAATATTGATCTTTGTTTTGGATGGTTGAGTGCAAATTAAATTATGCTTATACTGCTGTAAATGTAGAGGGATTTTGGATCTATAGTGTTCATTGCTACATCATTTGGTATTAGAGGGGAAAAGGTTTCACAAATGTAGAGGGATTTTAGATTCATAGTGTTAATCACTACATTTTGGTATTAGAGGGGAAAAGGTATTTGCAAAAAGATAATGTGAAGTTTTTCAAGATTGAAGATTTTGTAATGTGAAGTTTATGCAAATTGAAGATTTTTTAAGAGAAGAGATGGAACAAGGCTTTGAAAATTTTGTGAAGGAGAACTCAACATTTGGAGAAGGCTCATAAGTTTCATGATTGTAGAAATGACTATACCATTTAGACCTAACAAATTAGACCTATGAAATTGGAGAGAACCAGAAATGAGTATACTAGTCTAATAGCTACCTAAGTACACCCATATCTCTTGGAGAAAAAACACAAGAAAAGTTTAAAATAAGAATTATGAATCGTATGAAATAATATTCCTTATCTTAAAAGTATATTATTTATTGATTTGACTTAACTTAGGGAGTCTCTTTCAGCATGAAAAGTGGCGTGTATTTTTGGTGGACAATAATAATAATCTATTTTTAAGGTCAAGGCCAAGCTAGACACCAAATTGACATATAAGACAATGGAAAATCATGCGTGGTAGTTGGTATTTATGGTAATTATATGTTATATGTTATATAAATTAGTTTATAAAAGTTATACGGATGAAAATTAATTATGAAATTTGGCATTTTATCTTATGAGGAAAATGGTTTAGGGGTCTAAATTTCGGGGTCTAAGTGATTAGTGTATATTCATTTTAATTTTTCACATGGGTTATAAGTGATTAGTGTATATTTATTTTAATTTTTGATATAAAGAGTGGGAGGGGTAAAAGAATATAAGTGTAAATTTTTCGTCTTATTGTTGATATTATTTTATTATATTTTAAGATTTCAAATATTTTCAGAGAAAAATAAGTAGATAGTAACTTTATGATATTTGTATGAGGTTGTCAATTCTTGTTAGCTCAATTGGTTAAGGTGTGGGTTTGGTTTGCTAGGTGACCCGAGTTCAATATCGTTACAATGTGTTTGGTTAAGAGGAGACACTAAAAAAACCATCCATGTTAAGGGTTAGTGTGGCCCAGGCCGAGTGCGATCCTAGGGTGATTTTGATGGCTTAGATGCCCTTGGGTTGTGGTTTCTTAGCTAACGATTGAAAAACTGGCCCCGCAAGTGATGACCATTTCTAGCAAACAAAAAATTATTTGTATGAGATTAGTTATGGAGATCGTGGTTCTTGGGATGACAATGTGTTGCAATAACTCAGTTTACTACATTTTTAAAGATACATTTGAAATTTCTATGAATTTTGATTTGTTAAATATCTAGATGGTACTTTTATCTCAACTTTGCTCAAATATCTAGAAGGTCCTTTTGTCTCAACTTTACTCAATCATATCAGTAATTTGAGACAATTCATTAAGATACCCTGATACTCTAGGTTTAAGGTCTTAAATGCTCTATGAAATTTGATACAATTCATTAAGATACCCTGATACTCTAGGTTTAAGGTCTTAAATGCTCTATGAAAATTGCACCTTTATGTTAGAAACAATAATTTAGAATTTCTTCCTTGAGGTATAGCAAGAAGCATTAAGTTTTTTTTACAAGTTTGGTGTTATTATATAATTAAAAGGCCATACACATATCATTTAACAAGCATCATTTTAAATTGTTCAAAAAACATGGGTTGTGTTTTGACTCATCTAATCCAAATTTACTCATAAGGTAGGTAAGTACTTGGTCAACTATGGTCAAAATGGCCAATACCTAACAAGTTTAATTAGACTTTGTCAAGACAAGTAAAGTTGGTCAATGACACACAAAACCATAAAGTGATTAAAAATATTCACTTTTAAGAGTTTTATTTATTTATTTGGTTAATTTAACTTTAACCATTTATCTTGCATATTAATGTTTAATTTGGATTATTTTTGAAAATCTTAATTAGAATAAATAAACTTTAATATTTTTCTATTTAATTTTAAATGTTTATCTTTAATTTGATGTAAAATAAAAAATCCATGTGCTTTTTTATTATAAATTTTGAAATTTCTAAAAATCATATACCTCCCGAGAATAAGGTGAAAACTCTTTAATCATGCTAGTTTGTTACAACAACACTATATCTTCTTCTTGTTATTATGTCGAGTTTTATATATTTTAACATTTTGTTGGGATTCACAACTCATTGCTTTCAAATCCTTCTAATTCATTATTGGAAATGATTTCAAATCCTTCTAATTCGTTATTGGAAATTATTTGTATATATAGGATTAGATTTCAATGTTGAAGTTAACAAATTATCACTCATTGGATATGTCATTATGAAGACTTTTAGGTAAATTATCACTCACAAGATATGTCGTTATGAAGTTTATGTATTTATTTTTTAAAGGTTGCACATTGACTTTTTTATTATTGTATTTTAGCAACACATTTATTGTATTTTTAAAGATTGCACATATGATATAAGCAATATATTTATTGTATTTTTAAAAATATTTTCAACTTTTTTCTATTATTGGGGAAATCAACAATTAATTAGACATGTGTTTATGTGACACGTGGTCGTGTTATTAGACTACTACTACTATAATTTTAAACATGCCAATGTTGTCTCTCACACAACACACAAGGCTAGTCGAGGGTTTCAAATCGATAACTTCACATAACATAGTGCCTTAACAATACACTCCATAGCTCACTGTTATACACCTAGGAGACAAAAATACCTTCAACATTATCTTTACAAAAAAACATAATTTACTAATAAAAATATTCTTTCTCCTCGTAATACTCAACTCAACACTCCCATTTTTGAAACTTTAATAATATGTGATATCATAGAATATATTTTGAATTTTGTTTTGATAAATTTAAATTTTCAAAATAATTTTTAAAACAAGATAAATTTTTCTCTCTTTATTTTCTTTTTAATATTTTAATTTAATTTTTAAAACATTATTATTACATTTTTAATAAATTAAATAATAATAATTGTAAATATTTATTTTCTTTTTAATATTTTGATTTAACTTTTTCAAACATTATTATTACATTTTAATAAATTAAATAATAACAATTACAAATAAATAAATAACTAACTTATAAAATATCATAACAACACTGTTTAAAAAAGCAATAATAAAAAAATTATATCACATTAATCCCAAAAAGCTTTAGATTGTACTTAACCTCCCAACCCTCTTATAAGAATATAAATGTACTTTGAATGTGACATAAAGATCCACACATTATTACCTACTCACAAGAATGTTATGTAAACGTACTTTGAATATGACATAAAGTCTTTATATATTATGTCAAGTCCACATCACAAGTTTTCAAAAGAGACTAGTGTAATAGCTATTTTTTTTTTCCAAAAAAAATTACTCAAATTTATATAGTGTATAATTTTTTTTACAAACAGCGAGCTATGGACATCAAGCACTTGCAATGTGGATCTGTAGAAGTCTAATTTCGGCAATGATAAAAAGGATCCAGGAGGATCAAAACTGAAAAATACATTTCAGACTTACAAAGATAGCCAATGCAGATTCAGGGAGTTTCAGTTCTGTTGTAATGACAACCGGCAGCATCATTCAAAAACATTGATGGTAGTAATGGGACTCTCGATTCCTCTATCACTGTGATAGACCGAGAGCCTCCCAATTACTTCAGTTAGTGCTCTCTTTGAGAGAGCGTCAGCAGCACAGTTGTGAGAGCGGGGGACGTGGCGATAGTTGATGTCGGTGAAACAATGAGTGAGATCTCTCACTTTTCGCATCCATCTTTCTAAATGAGTGGAGTGGAGCTGGCTCTTTTTTGATATCCAATCTATAATGACCCGCGAGTCGCCCTGGATGTGAATATGGTCGATAGACCATAAGGCAGCGAGAGTGAGTGTGGCCCATAGGCCCATAAGTTCTGCCTTTGTATTCGTCCCGGCTCCACAGTTGATGAACCAATTTGTGATTCTTGACGGGTGGGTTTTGAAGGTGCCACCAGCCCCGCAAATAGATCCACTTAACTGAGCAGCCCCGTCAAAGAAAGCGATGGTATGACCTGCATCCAATTCAAAAGTTATGTCTCTGCGTGGGGAGCACTTGACAGAGGTCGGATTCCATCTGAAGGAGACCAAAATCTTATTGAATACCGATGTCAAGGAGGGCCGGCCCCCCTCAAAGATCACTCGGTTTCTTTCTAGCCAAAGACTCCAGCAAATATGAGATGCCAAACTAGGAGGGGCCAATTTACAAGAGTACCATCTGGAAAAGCAGTTAGATACGGAGGAACCGCACCAGTCGAATGGAATGGAAAAATGCTTTAATGAGCGGTGCCAAACCTCTGTGGTAAATGGGCAGTGGATCAAGAGGTGATTGAGGTCCTCGGCGGCCTTTTTGCAGAGATAGCATTAACCCGGCCCCTCCTAGCCCCTCCGTTGAAGCGTGTCCCAAGTAAGGATTCTTTCTTTGCCAGCAAGCCAGGAAAATAACTTAAGTTTGAGGGGCACTTTCCAAGTCCAGAGTTGATTGATCCACGACTGTTCAATGGCTGATATATGCTAGGACTGAATGGCTGTATAAAATTTTTTCACTGATATAACACCAGTAGCATCACCACCAGCCCACACTAATCCGTCTGGATCGGCATTAAGAGAGATCCCATCACTTTTTAGTGTAGTGGTGAATCGGGTCCACTCCGTGGCTAATGGATCACTGAGGGAAAGATCGTTGCAATCCTTCCATGCGTCTGGCAGAGGGGACGCATCAGTCGATGATCGGACCTGGTTGAGAGCAGTAATGCCAAGGGTCTGTAAATGGAGTCTCAGTGAGGGCGAGAGGAGAGAACACTCCCCCAACCCCAAAATCAAATCTCTTCCAATTTTAATATCCTTACCTTCACCAGGTCTCCATCGGAGCCAGTGGAGGATAACTTGTGAAGATGCCACCAGACCTTTCCAGAAGGGAGAGGCTCTCTTTAGCTGGAAGGTTAAAATAAGCATATTGATTATGGTGACCATTAACACTTTGTTACTTAACATTGAATGTTATTTGAAGGTAGGTATACATTATCAGATTTGAAGCAATTCACATTTAATAATGTATATACATCTTTATGTAGCATTTAATATTGTGTAGTAGGGTGGATATTGGTCGTCTATAAATCATATGAAAACATATTTTGTTTTCAAGAAAAAAATATGTTTAATGGTTAATATTTATAGTAATTATATATTAAATGTTATTGAAATTATGTTGTAATTGGGCTAGCAAAATATAATAACTAAAAAGTTTGAGTTACATTAAATTTGAAGGAAAATGTTAAATGTTTTATGAATTTGAATTTTTCTAGTTTGCTATCATTGGAATCTTAGTTAAAATTGTGGATTGATAAAATTATTGTTTTTAATGCAAAAATGAATTTGACATCTTTGAATATCCCTATTGTAACATCATTGTACAAGATAAACATTTAGTATTTGTAATTCCATCAATTCAAAATGATTATTGTTGGTTTTAGACTAAAAATGTCGATTTTCCTTCTCCTTGTTTTCAGTGATTGAAAAAAGACAATTCTGTAGAATGTAATTTAGACTGCAACATTTCATTTTATATTTAATAAACAATTATTATGTATATTTTTTTATTTTTTTAATTAATATTAAAAAGGATAAAATATAGATGTAAATTTTGTTTTTTTAAGATTTGGAGTGAAGACAGATTTATGTTAATTTATTTGTTTTAATTGTTTTTAATTATTAATGGGGTTTGGGTTGGGTGGTTAAAACAAACTATTGTTATCTTTCCCACTTTATTTTGGTCTTTGTTGATAGTATGCTTGTTTCTTGTGGATTGATTGTATTTATAAACATTGATTTCATGTAGATGGGATGAAGTGTAGTTTGTGGACAATTTTAGAGAAGTAGAATCCCCTTAATCATGATCATGTAACTAAGATATATTTTCAAAAATGAACTAGGTACATTTTTTTGTCATTGACCAAAACATTCAAACAAAAACTAAAAATCTTCTAGATTATCATAATTAATGATCCATTTTTTTTAAAAATAATTTTCCTTTTTGTATTGTGAACTTCAACTTTATTTATTTATTTAGTAACATTAGCCACCTATCCATGAATGTAAAAACATCCCTTCCACCAAAATTATAAAACATACATCTTATCTCGATATAAGTATATTTTAATAATCTCTATATATAATAATTTAAAATATATTTTATTTATATAAATATTTCTACATACAAGAATAAGATAGAAATTCTCCACATTTTATTAATATCAAAACTTTTAAGGTAGGGTAACACCTTATGATTGATCCTTTTATGAAAGGAATCCACTCATGTTTACTTGCCTCTTCAAGGGGGCAACTTCCTAATGAGCTAATCTCCAAACACAATACTCTTCCACACATAATTCATAAGCATGCCTCTATCCTTATTTATAGCTAACAAGAGAACCCTAATCATAACAACCTCCTAACTACCTTGTGGACCTTCTTTACTGAGGCCCCATTGCATTTATTCAATACTAGCTAACTAGTGGTCCTTATTTAATAATAACAAGCATAATGGACCTAGTCCACCTTACATTAAATGACCTCCACTATTATTACTCTACTATGGGCCCTTCGGTCCCCCATTACACCTCTAGGAAGGACTCTTCCACGTATGATTCATAAAGATGACTCTATCCTTATTATAGCTAACAATAGAACCTTATTCATAACAACCTCCTAACTACCTTGTGGACCTTCTTTAATGAGGCCCCGTTGCATTTATTCAATTCTAGCTACCTAGTGGGCGCCTTATTTAATACTAACAAGCATAGTGGACCTAGTCCACTTACATTGAATGGGCTCCTGTAGGGTTGTATTAACAATCCACATGAGAATTGTATTGCCATATCCCCTTGCATCAGGGAGGATAAGTTAGATAGGATGTCATCTTTATGGAGTGAGGATCAGTGCATGGAAAGTGTTAAGAATGATCAGATGAAACAAAGATGTCAATTGATGGGGCATACCACTTTAGGGAAAATATCTAAACTCGTTTTCCAATTGTTTTCATCAACTATGTGAGAGTCACTTAATATATTAAATTTATCTTCCTTGATTGTAGTTGTCTATTGCCAATTAATTCGTAATTTCATAGTCTAAACATGTTATGAATTTGTCCTTTTTTGGTTGATTAAAGTAACTTGAAGGGAAATCAATTATTTTAACCAGAAATTCCGCAAGAATCATTTTGGATTTGATGGAATTATAGATATGAAATGTTAACATTGCATGATATAGTTGAATTAGGGGTATTCTAGGGTGTTAAATCCATTTTTGCATTAAAAAAACAAGTTCTTCAATCCAAAATTACAATTTTGGCAAAGATTACATGACCAAATTCCAATAATAATAAAAAGAAAACAAATCAAATTCATAAAATATTTAACGTTATTCATTAATAATTGTTTAATTAACCATTAACCATTTAACATGTTTAATGTAAATAAAAGTTTTTTTTATAAAAGTCCCAATCCTATATATATATATATNCCATTTTTACTAGATTATTTATTTTTCCTTAAAAAAAAACAAAAAAAACTCAAAGACTAGGATGACTTCCCTGATCAACATTGTTTATAGAACGTTAACTAGGAAAAGTCAATTTATTTGTTTTAATATGTTACTTTTAAGATCAAATAACTTGGCAATAAGATTGACAAGCTTGCATTTGTTTTTATGGGCTAATACATTATAACTATCAATTGCAATATAATTGTTTTGAAAATGAGATATAATCTTTGTGTATGTTGTGTACTCTAAGAGAAAATGCTTTTCATTTTTTATTGTGTCAAAAAATTCACACATTCCTTTTTCCTGCTATGTTTTGGGTCTTGTCCACTTCCGAGTTTCTTTATCAAGCTTATAGGAGTTTGTTCTTATTTTTGCAATATTTATTTTCTTTTCGACACTAGCACTAAATGAGAGATAATTTTGATCTTCTAAATTAGGATTTGATGTTTTTTTGTAATAATACAACTTTTTCTTATTCTCAATGTGATTGTAGCACCGTTCTTTTAGTATCTCTAGTTCATCAGTGACATTTATGGAGTAAGCTAATCTTGTAGCAAACAACCCTTAATTTTTGGCGAGTTTTATTTATAACTGAGACAATACTTTTGATGGAATATTGGAATTACAAGTTTTAATCACTAAAATTATAGTATTGAGTTGTTCCAATAAGAATGGAGGTCAATGAATTCATCTACAATGTCAAAAATTGAGAAATTGTAGAATTTCATTGTCAAAATCATCATTTTCCATTGTTAGGTTTTGTTTAATAACTTGTCAAAGAGTGAAGTTTGCTCCAAGATTAAACAACTCCACTTTTATTAATGTCTGAAGTTATGATAAGAAGCCTCTCTTTCTTCATGTTATCCAACTTATACTTACATTATCATGATATTCTTCTCTTAAGGGTGGGAGACCAACTTCTAAAAGAGGATAGTGTAGGACATATTATTGCCTTTAATTATGATATTTTTTATTATAAAATTATTATGGATTTGCTCAATTTTCCTCCAAGCCTTCCTAGAAATACTCAAATCTCAAAGTTCACGATCATACAGATTCATTGTGATAACAAGTGTGTCAAAGCTCAACTTCTTTTGTTTTTAAACCCAAAGCTCAACTTCTCAATTCTTTTCAAAAAAAAAAAAACCTTTCCAACTAACACTGATCCTTCTTTCAATACTACAATTCTAATTTAGCTTATGATGGATGTCAATCTTTCAATACTACAATTCTAATTTATCTTATGATGGATGTCAATCGCAAGATAATTATATGAATTGAATTCTTCCAAGTTTTGGTTATTTAAAAAAAACTTAAAATGTATGACATTCCTAAACTTAGAATATGTTTTTTTTTTACTAAAACAATTAATATTTGTATTAAAAAGTTGTTGTGGTCATACCGTACATAATAATAATACAAATAATGAAGGGATTTCCATGAACCAAACTATCATAAAATGTCCAAAATTCAAAATTAAGCCCTACATTGTTAGTTGTTCTAGATCGACCAATATTATAACAAAGAATCCTACATGTATATATCTTAATGTATTGACCTAATAACAAACTTATTTTGCAAAACATATTCAAACGTGGAATAAAAAAATAGCTTGCTCGCTATGGGCTACAACCTTATCTCTTATTGTTGGCTTGGGTTCCTTGTCCATGGGCTCCATTTCAAGGTCACTTGGTTCTTGCTAGATTGTTTCATCTTCCTTTTCCACTTATGGATCAAACATAATTGACATACTTGGGTTGGAAGTATCGAATTGTGAGCTCCAAGCAAGGCTAAGGACTAGTTGATGTAACATATTATGGTTAGCTTCTAACTTGTTAATCTTCCTTTTATGATATGTCACAATCTCTGGTGATTTTGCATGATCATTGTTCTAAGACTCATCTAGTCTAGATACTCTATTTTGCAAATTACAAATGGCTATTTTATTGTCAACTATTATCATGACATGCATCCTCAAAACACATCGTAGATCCATGACTTACATGGGAAGTATCGTCTTGGATGATTATGCTCGACCATAATCCAACTATTCCAAGCTTCACTGCAAACCACAATTGGGGCATCAACATTTCACATGGGGAGTATACTAGGGTTCCAAGACAAGTCCCCAATCTTGCTTATAACAAATCCCAGTGCTAGGCCTATACCTTTGTCTATGCACTCCTCCTCACCTCTAATTGAATATAGAGAGGCATCAAGAAGGAGACAAGGTAGACCCAGTCCCTCCCTAGACTTGGTGCATACCAACAAAAGCCTAGTCGATTCTCATGTCGAATTAATCCCACCACCATTCATGATGTTAACTTTAAGACCAATATAGAGCTACTCCTCCTTTGTGTATAAAGTGTGTGGGAGTACTAGCATTATAATGGACATTAATACCCATCTCTTCCTTCTAAATGAGTTGTGCCACTTGTATTGCCTTGTAATGCTCATTGTGGTCGTGGAATAGAGTTTAAAAACTATACCTTAGGGGATTGGGAGTGATGTTACTACACCCCCTTTTGTTTTGAAGGATCCAACATTTAGTCACGTGGCTTAATTGGCCAGGAGATTTCCTTGTTGATTTTCTTGTTAAATGATTTGTGCCGAGATACAATCTTTTGGAGAGGAAGAGTGACACATATACTTAATGATTATTGTGGAGTCCCCGATGACTAAAAAACTTCTTATTTTTCATAAATCTAGAAACCTCAATGCTTGAAAAGGGGCCAACACCTTAACTTTAACTTGATTATTAGTTGTTTTTCCTAAACTCCAATAAGAAATTATTTCAATATTTTACTCAAAATCATATGCAATCCCCGCATCTATCACCCTTTAAACTTCAAATATGTTCACAATAATCTTAGTATTAAATTAGATTTAATATAATTCTAAAAAAAATCAAAACCTCTACCATACAAAATTAACCATTAATAACTTAATTTTTATTTTCTTTGTGTTAACCTTTCTTGTCCTTTCAACTTCTTATCTAAAAATGAGAAACTAGGGGTTTTACTAGCGTGCAACTCTCACAAGAAGGACATAGAGGCTATAATAAATGGTGAATATTTTAGAAAATAAAGTTTTGAAAATTTATAAGGTAAATACTTCCTTGTAATAAGGTTTTGCAAGGTTTTTAAAAGATTATTTCATTTCAATAGGTACTAACCACTAAAAGATTATTTCATTTCAATAGGTACTAACCACTACTTATTTTATAATATACAAATATAATAACTACCTAAATACATCCATATCCTTTAAAGAACAAAACAAAAAAGCATATGGATCATATGATAGCATATTCCTTATTTTTATTTTTAAAGTTTATTGACTTCACTTATCTTATGGAGTCATGAAAGTGCTTTGCATTTATGGTGATGAGTATGGTCCCAAACTTAACAATATTTGACATATAGGACAAGGGAAAATCATGCGTGGTTGTTCGTATTTATGGTAATTATATGTTATAAATAATATAAATTAGTTTATAGATACATGATGGAATTAACGTTGAAAAGAGATGGTATGATATTTATATTTATATTTTTATTATATTAAATATAATAAAAATAGATTAATTTATTTATATTTTTATTATATTTAATATAATAAAAATATAAATAAATTAATCTANATTTATATTTTTATTATATTAAATATAATAAAAATAGATTTGAGATTAAGAAATAATTATATTAATTTATTTCAATTGGAATCCCCACATCGATTTTGGCAATGAAGCCAAGACTTCGGCTATAGGAATCTCGGATGGCCACAGAGCAAATCACCCGACAGAGGAATTCATCACCTGCTACATTGAGGAAGAGGTACCGTGCAGTGTAGATGCAAAGGCCAACCCACCCAGCGGTGCACCTCCTAAGGAAGTGACACAGCCGGACAAGCGGCAGGCACACCAAGTCAGCAACGCAAATGAAGGTGAGGGAGAAAACTATGCACAGTGGCCATTTCCTATTGCCTCTGTTCAAGGAAAATGGCAGGACCAACCTCCATTCACCAACCCGGGGTACCTAGAACTAATCTTCGAAACGCGAAGCATGGTGGATGCTCAGATCTTCCGGACCATTCAAATCAACCAACGACTTGATATGTTGTACACTGCACACTCCAGGATTCCCCCGAGAAGACAGTGCCCTACGTGCGCACAAGCTTATCCAATTCCTGTAGGATGGCGAAAGCACGAGGAAGAGGAAGAGACGACTGGTTAAAAGGTCTTGTGATGTCCATAGTTAGTAGTCTCTTTTTGTTTCAGAACAAAGCTTTAGCTCAGTGAGATTATAGCAATGTTGTAAGTAGGATGTTAGAGAATAGACTGAATCTAATGGTTATGCGTCCTAGTTTTCCTTGGACAGGACGACACTCTGATAATTTTTGTTTGTTTGAACACAAGTGGCATAGAATGTCCAGCTGTCTCGGTTTCTTTTTTCAGGCGGGGCAGCTGACATTTCAACAAGACTCTGTAACTCTGTGAATCTAATACAAACAAAATCCTCCTTTTTTACTTAAAAAAATAAAATTTTATTAATTTATTATTAAAAAATTATTTTAATAATTAATGGTTGACTTTTTTTACATTATAAATATTAACTTTTATTTTAGTTTAGTTTAGTGGCATTGGTTGGTCACCCACATACATGTTAACATCTCTTTCATTAAAGCGATATATAACATTTCACTTTTTTCAATGTAATTGTGTATTGATAATTCACATTTATGTATTGTGTTTTAGGATATATTTTGTTTATATAAATATATTGTTGATGAAAGAGTGGAGAATTGAAGGTTGGAGGAGATTTGGGGTTTTGGATGGAGGTCATATTCAAGATTTAATACTATAAACTCAAATAGGGATAGGGTGTCAAGTTGAGGATAGAGATCGCTCGACCACACACTATGGAAGATCCTTCGTAACTTATTGATTATTCAGAGGATTCCTTGACAGAGGATATAATATTTGTAGATCCTATTATTAATATCCATTTGGATTTGCTCATGGGTTGTGTTAGTTTGTGAGGCTTGAGGCAGGTCTTGAAGTTTCTCTAGTCATTTCTTGCTAGAATCCAGACAGATTTGTCTGGTCGGAGGATCTTTCATCTCCTTCTCATTAGTTTTTGGGAAGGGGTCCAGTAGATTCTTGGGGATCTTGATCGGATGAGGTTTAGGGTAGGCAAGGAATGCCAAAAGAGGGGTCTCTGTCAGTTACTGTGTCTGGTGTCAAGCAACTAGTTGTGCATAAGCATGTCAATGTTGGCTTACTCGACTTTATTGGTAATAAAATAGGATTAGAGAACTTGTAAGGGGGATCAACTACTGGTGGTGGTGCTCATCAAACTTGGAAGAGGCAGAAGGTGGTAAAATCACAGGGTGGTGGTGTAGCTTTGGTCATTGGTGAGGATTTGTAGGTTAGCCAGATTGCGGATTTGGAGGGCAAGGAAATTGTTGGAAAATTTTGTGGTTGTCGGCTATCTATGTCTTCCCTTGGTTCATGGATGGATTATGTTTGGGTTTGAGTTATAGGGTATGTACCAATTTTCCATCTCTTGTCTCGGGTTCGATAGGTTTCATCTTCCGCTCAAAGGAAGATATAAAAAAATCCTCTCTAGTAGATGATATTGGTATCAAACCCTCTTATGTTTCAAACCTTGACACTCCCCTTTTGATGCCCGCGATGAAACTCTATCTAGCATGCCAACATCGATTAAGCTTCCTAATCTCGATCAAGTTCTGGTTTGATGTAGGGTTGCAGGCTATTAGGAATGTCTTGGGAAAGTTCATAGTTTCAGATGTGATTTACAAGGTTAGTAACTACAAGTCAATGGCTAAAATTCTTATAGAGTTGGACCCCTACCAGTGTTTGTTCAAATTAGTGGAGATAGTTGTTGGTAATATATCATTTACCTAGATCATGGACTACCTAAATGTTTCATTTTGATGTGTGATATATCACTAGGTACGCCACATCTTGGCAGATTGTGATTGGGTATTCACAAAAAAAAATAAGGGATATTCAAGCCCGGGTGTTAGGGACTTTCCCGATATTAAACTTACTCCACACATAGTGACACAGTTTCTATATGTGATCTGAATTGGATCTTGGAAAATATTTGTAAATGTTGTAAATACACATGTTTTCTTTATTTCATTTTATTCTGTCTATTGGCACAATGGGAAGGTGAAACGAACAATTGTGATTGATGGCCTTCCAAGAGCATCCCATTAAAAGCGATGAGAGTAGTAGTGAAGAAAGGAGGAAGGAAGGGAGATGCAAGGAGAAAGAGGGAAGGACAACAACATAAATGGGAGCTTGAAGAGGGTATCCTACTCGAAGTTGAGTGGATGAAGGAGTTAATGTGCCTATTTTCTATGAACAAGGGTGTCTCGGAGCCTTGGCCTCTGCAATTTTTTATTGTCAATGAGTAACAATACATAGAGACTATGTATAGCTCTCCCCATTGTAATTTTCTCCTCAACATAATAAAAGTCCCATTTAAATGTTGAATCTATAAGTTATTGTAATTTATGCTTTGGGAATTTGGTTTTGAGTTACGGAAATGTAT
The DNA here is from genome assembly GCA_010110895.2 of Picea sitchensis. Classification (NCBI taxonomy): domain Eukaryota; kingdom Viridiplantae; phylum Streptophyta; class Pinopsida; order Pinales; family Pinaceae; genus Picea; species Picea sitchensis. Next base: position 41,422 of record SNQJ01S0022601.1, read on the forward strand.
GCATACTCTGTTGAAGTATATTTTTTAGCCTGTAGCAATCGTCCAAAGCGTTCTCCCATTTCCTGGGCGAATTTAAACTTGTATGGGAGAATTTAAACATACATGGGAGAATTTATACTTACTTGGGAGAATTTACGGACCCCTGGATGTTTTATTTATAGCATGGGGGAACTTATACTTACTTGGGCAAATTTAGAGACCCATGGGCATTTTCTTCATTGATGACCATCTAAATTCGTTCCATTAAAAATGATGAGAGTAGTAGTGAAGAAAGGAGGAAGGAAGGGAGATGCAAGGAGAAAGAGGGAAGGACAACAACAAAAATGGGAGCTTGAAGAGGGTAGCCTACTCGAAGTTGAGTGGATGAAGGAGTTAATGTGCCTATTTTCTATGAACAAGGGTGTCTTTGAGCCTTGGACTCTGCAATTTTGTATTGTCAGTGAGTAACAATACACAAAGACTGTGTATAGCTCTTCCCATTGTAATTTTCTCTTCAGCATAATAAAAGTCTCATTTAAAGGTTGAATCTATGAGTTATTTCAATCTATGCTTTGAGAATTTGGTTTTGACTTACAAAAATGTATGCATACTCTGTTGAAGTATTTTTTTAGCATGTAGCAATCGTCCAAAGCGTTCTCCCATTTCCTGGGAAAATTTAAACTTGTCTGGGCGAATTTAAACATACATGGGCGAATTTATACTTACTTGGGCGAATTTACATACCCCTGGGTGTTTTATTTATTGCATGGGCGAATTTACATACCCCTGGGTGTTTTATTTATTGCATGGGCGAATTTATACTTACCTGGGTGAATTTAGAGAATCATGGACATTTTCTTCATTGATTAAAATCTAAATTCATCCCTTTTATTTTTTATCTATTGTGGGGAATCAAGATCGCCCCTAGATGTTTTTTTAGTTGTTGGGGGTCACCAAATCGCCTTAAAAACTTTTTCCTTTACCGTTGAGGATCAAATTCACCTCTAGATATTTTTTTCAATTGTTGGTCAACCCATTTCGACTGAGTTACTCTTGGAGTCTATTTTCCTTCATTTGGTTGACCCGACCATCAAAGAATTCGACCGAGCTTTCCTTTGGTCGACCCGACCATCAAAGCATTCAATCGGGCTTTCCTTTGGTTGACCCAACCTTCAAATAATTTGATTGGGATTTCATTTGGTCGACCCAACCATCAAATAGTTCGACTGGGCTTTCCTTTGGTCGACCTGCCCATCAAATAATTCGATCGAGCTTTCATTTGGTCGATCTGACCATCAAAGAATTCGACCGGGCTTTCATTTGGTCAACCCGGCCATCAAAGGATTCGATTTGGATTTCATTTGGTTGACCCAACCATCAAAGCATTCAACTGGGGTTCCATTAGGTCGACTCGACCATCCATCGACGCATTCGACTAGTCATCCATAAGGCCGACTCAACTAGTGGGTGGTCAACTGGTTTATTATTTGGTGGACTCAACTGATTGACATATTGCAAGGATTATAACCAAACGAAGAAGATCAAGATCTATATATATCTATATCTATCTATCTATCTATCNNTATATATATATATATATATATATTTCACAGTAGAATCTGTGTTGGTGAGATGGAAATGCCATAGGCCTACCGTTTATGGATCAATATGTCTTCTAGGAACACTTGTGCATTTAACTTATCAACCAGGGCTTCCAATGTACTTGTGAGATGTCGCACACTCTATGTGCATGTTGCAAATTCTTGGCTTGTATTAGTTTGTCTAATTATACTTCTACCTAGAAACAAATAAAATTGCATCACCATACTACATAAATCCAAAGCCTGATCACTCTTGTTGTTGGCATGCTTTGATAAAGAACTAATATATGAATTATAAATTGCATTGCAAGGAATTAAAATATGTACAAGAAATCAAAGATAAAGAAATAAATAAACATACACACACAAAAGGAAACAAAAACTATTTAATTTAACAACTTCATGTTCTCATGGAGTGAGCTCTACCTCCAAAGAACATGGCAACAAACTAAGAAGCTATAACAACACAAATCGATTAATTCACACACTATAGAAAACTCAGAAATTGCAGTCTATATTAAAAGAAAGATATCTCAAGAGAAGTTTTGTTCTGTGCCATCACAATTCAAACTTATGCTCTAAGAGTCCCTACCCTCACAAAGTTGCTTACATAGGTATATATAATGGCTAGTTTGGTGCCATATTTAGAAGAGATAACAACATCTTAACAGTCTTTAAAGCATTTAAAAACAACCATACACAATATCCCCTATTTATTCCACGTTGAGAGAAGATGATTCCTCATATTAGCCACTGGTTAATTATGTTCATGATCTGAAGGTCAAGCATGGTTGTGTTAGTTGGAGATGCTTGGACAAAAAGATAGAATCTTTCCCAATGCAATTTGCGACCCCAAATATGCTATATCAAAGCGTTGTAAGTGGACTTGGACTTGGGCATATAGATGCCGAGAACGTGGTCCCGTAATCATGCAAGACTATTGTGCTATGTTCCATGTCAGTCCAACCATATATTTCATCATTTATTTACTTCTCAAAATGGTTGTAACACTAAATTCGTGGCTCCTCCATTAATTCTTTGAATAGATGCTTTGGATATATTCTAATGAATTCTCTATGATAATTGGGTCTTCAAATCTGTGATATCTTTCATTAATGAATTTTCAATTGGGGTTATCTCCCACAAATTCTTCAAATGCAAATATTTTGGTGTTGGTTCCACAAACTCCTTTAGCAATGATGAGTTGAGGTTCCATAATAGTAATAATAATTCGCTTCTATAGCTTTGGATGCATTGCAACCTTAACTCACGATTTTTCATACTGGAGGTATGGATCTAGAATTCGAGCAACTTATCACCTTAGCAAAACTTGAAAGGGGACCTCAAGCACATGGGCTAGAAAACGAGCAATATCCTGCAACAACTTGTCCACACATGAACCATTACTTCAAATGTATATACAAAATATACTACTTCTCCCTAATTTGAATCATAATCCAATGAAATACTAAGAGATGCAATTGAAAACACTTTAAGGCTAAACCTTGCACATGATCATTAAAATGGGCTAATATAGGGTTACAGATAAATGGAAAGGGATTAAAATAACGAAAACAAGATCTCAAAAGATGGTAATTTGGTGACTCATCATGTAGCTAGGGGAAATTATGTTTTTTCATATCATTCCTTGCATGAAGGGGGGATGGTCCCTGTTTCAACACCTGTGGTGGTTGAGAGTTTAGAGCCCTGGATGGATTTCAAAGTGAGAGGTATAGAAATTCTAGTGGTTGAAAGGGCACCTGGTATTTCCATTGCTCGGTCCCTATAGGAACTGTTTGGGCATGATTTGGATCTCTTTCCCACTCAATGGAGTCAGATAGATGCTCTTGAGTCTTTGGTCCAAAACTGGGTAAGTCTTCTTTTAACATTGTTCCTCCTGTGGCATCATCTACTTTCTCTCCAAATCATAGTCAGAGGGGTTTTGGTGAGGGGCCTTATATTTCCTCGGGTATGGCTTCGGGGATCTACGTACCCACCTATAATAATGTAAATGGTTTTTCTATGGATTTTTCATGGGATTCAGACTTGTCTCCTCATAATTCTGTCGAGTCTTCCCATGCCTGCTCTTCTGACTTGCTTTCATTTTGGTCAGGCTAAGAGTCGTATCTACTGCACTCATGGGGCCCATCAAAAGGTTTGGTCCATTATGGGGATTTAGGTTTTGATGCACCTAAGGAGTCAATTTTGTCCAAAGTGGGGTGGAAATCGATGTTAAATCATGGTCAAGAGAAGGCTTCTTGTGAAGTATCTCAAGGGACACAACATCTTGTATTCAAGGTTCTTAGATCAATATCAACCCCAAAGGAGGGGAATATATGAATATTATGACATTCAATATGAGGAGCCTTGGGGGAGGCCCAAAAAACTCTCCTTAAATCATGTTGTGTGTCTAGACCAGTTAGACATTGTTTTTATTCAGGAATCAATGGGTCTATGTGAGCCAATTATTGTGGAGTTGAACAAACTGTTTCCGGTCTGGGTTTTTATGGGTTTGGATTCCACGGGTTCTTTGGACGGGTTTATTATAGGGCTATCTCCTAGTTGTATGCTTACAAACTATTTATTTGTTCCCTTATATTTATGTACAAATATATGTAGTAAAGAGCTTGATAGACTATTCTTTTTGTTAAATGTATATGTGCCATATGGAGACAAGAAACTTTCTAGAACTATCTATTTGGTTGTAGTTTCATTCATTTTGCTAACCTTATTATTGGAGGAGACATGAATTTTACACTCAACCGTGATGAGATTTGGGGCGACTCTACTTGTGAGGACTTGCTGGCACTTTTTTATTGAAAAATTGGAACATGTTGGTCTGGTTGATGTTGAACATGCACAACTTAACCTGACACGATCTAATAATTTTAGCGGATCACAAGGTATTCTTAAGAGGTTGGATCATTTTTTAGTACATCGGGATTTGTTATAGAACATTGACATCTACTAATCTTGGGTAAGCAAGATCCAATGCTCAAAACATTTTCCAATTTCTTTTGAAATGGAGCAGGTGGGAAAGCATATTGGGTCTCCCTTTAAATATAATCTGATGTGTGGTCAATGTTATTGCACAATTGGTACTTTGTCCAAATCCCAAGATAACTAAATCAAATTGGTGTAACAACATGATAACCCACCATTGTCACCTTAGTAGGAAATCCCCACGTTTTAGGGATGGAAGAGATCTAGCCCAGGAGAGGCATCCCCGGTAACCTCAAGGGATCAGAAAGAAAAGTGAATGGCCAAGTTGGGAGAGCCCTATCACTGTTTACCTAAGTTAAAAGGTCTATGTTTGCAAAATTGAGGCAAAGCAAGAACATATGTGTACCTTCCTGGAATAAAAAGAATACAACATATATATGACAATTCCAAGTACCAAATGATAGTAAAACCTCAACAAACAATAGATAAATGAAAATATATGTTGCATGATATGAAATTGTAGAAAATTAACAGTTTACAACAACAATTAAGTTATGTAACAACCATAAGAAATATTGCTCGGAATTGCATGAAAAGATAGTGAAAAAGCAACATTTATCCAATAGATTAAGTAACACTTATCACAAGCGATTTATGAGTATGTTAGCCAGAAATTAAGTTAGTGTATGCAACAAAATAAAGCAAGGTAAATGGTTGTAGAAAAGATTTTCTACAACAACAAATTAGTTAGTGATTTTAGCTAAACTAGGGTTAGTAAAAGTTAGTAAAGGATTTAGAGAATATAAAATGAGAGTTGTTTGATCAATTCCTTCACAAGAGAGAAATGAAACTAGTGCCTTTTGGGCTTATGGAGTTAATTAAAATAGAAATATAACTTGGAGATATAAGAATGATAATAGTGTCTAAGGATGATGATGTGAACTCTTGAGGTGTAGCACCTTAAGGCCTCAAGCATTCAATTCTCAAAGATGATTTTAGCTAGAGAGCAAGCACTTTTTGGGCCCTAGCGAATTCCTCTTTCCTTAGATTATTGAGAAATATTTTGAAAACAAGCCTCTAGAATAAAACTCCTAGATTTCTATCACTTTAGGGATGTAGGAGCCTAATCTAGACAAAATTATCTTAACAATTCAATAAGTGGAAAGAACTAGAGAGAGGAAGAAACATTATATGTTCCTCTCCTAAGGTTCAAGCAAGCAATATCATATTCTTCAACATGAACACGTAAAATTTACCATAACCATTCAAAACATGAAATGAAGTTGCAGATTTACTTACTTCACCAAGAATAATCAAGCACAAACCCTAGTTGAATAATTTTCCACCACAAAATAGCCAAGAAACATCCAAAGCATGTACTCCAAGAGATGCGCACTAGTAAATTTCTGCCAATGTTTCCCAAGAGGGAGAAAATTTTAGACTTATCCTCTTGTGTGAGGAAGAGTTATAATGAAAAATGAATGGTGGTTAGCCATATTTATATGGGAAATCCACATGAAATCTTAGCCACCCAAAAATCATGTCTTTTTAATAATTGAGCCTACTTCTTATTTTTCCCATTAAAATTAAACAAAATTCAATTTTTACAAGAATAAAACCCTAAAGGGTGACATCATGCCCTTCTAGGGTGATGTTGATCTCAAATGTGGAATGTTGGGCTGGGAAGGATGCAACGTTAGGCCTCTGAATTCCATACTTCATGCCACACATGCCAAATGTCAAGTCAAACCCTCCTCCATCAAAGCCTCAAGCCATGAGTGACGTCATGGGCTAGTAGGGTGATGTCCAAGCCTCCAAAGGATAACGTCCAGGTAGAGGAAGGTGAGAGATCATCTCCTAGCCATGATAGAGTGCCTCCAAAGGAAATGAACTCCTTCTTCAATGTGCAAATGGTGATCACAAGCCTGCCATAGATGTGGGATTTCTACATTCATCTTTGGGCTCCAAATCCCCCATGAAGGTCTGAACAAAGTCATATCCTCATGAATACCCATCCATCAGGAAAGGTCCTACAAAGACAATCAGATTTGCCCTCCAAGGGTCCATATGTCACCAGAATCATGCCAAGTAAGCCACATCTAATAATGGAACCACCCAAACATGTGCATCAAACCCCCCTTTTCAAACTAAACAAATGCTCAAAGACCTTATACAATTTGTCTAGTTTAGGTATGAGAGGGATGTCATGGTGTTCTATTGGGTAAGCCAATCTCCAAGTCAAGGGATGTTTCCCAAGATGAACCTATCTAAGTCATGTAGTGAGTGTGAGGTGGATTGGGGAAATACTTCTAGGTGTGGGGTCTTTGACATACAAGGGTTTGTATTGTCTCATTTAGGGGTGCCTTTGTAGAGGGTGCGCTTGCTCTTGAGATACCCAATAGTTGTGTGACATCTTTTTCCAAACCCCCTTTGTCCATCTTTCCAATCCCTATTTTCATTTATAATTTGCAAATTTGGGGGTCCCCCTTTAAGGGTTTCCAAGCTTTAGCATTACTTTTGGGACCGGGTGAGCACTGACTGAGTAGAGATGCAATCTACCTCTGGGCCATCAACCCCTTCTTCCCATGAAACGAGGTACAATCCATTCTTGGGTCAATGAACCCGTAAACCCAAAAGATAAGGAAACACAAGGGTAGAATGAATGAAGTTGGTAAGTATGGATGGGAATGGTACACTGACCCTTTGAAGAACCACCCAGTAGCAACCCTTTTCCCGAGGGTGACCTACTTACTAGGAGACCATGTCACTCACCAAGGTGGAGATAGAAAAAAGGTATAAATTCCAAGTAGATGTTCGAAAATCAAGAAATGATTCTTTGCAACATGCTCAAATGATTAAAGTATTAAAATGACACTTACCATGATACTAGACTTGTTACCTCATGGAGCAAGACCCAATGTGTTCTTGGAGCAAGACGATGTGGTGAATGTTGATCTAGTGTTGAATGATGACATGATGTAAAAATAGGAGGGGCCTTATGGTCTTTCTTGGTCAATGTGACTCTCAACACTCCATTTCATCAACCTGTGGGCCTCGAGACATGATCTCCTTATTTACCCCTAGCCTAAAGGGGTAACAGTCAGGAATGGTGGAATTTAGGAACTTGGTTCAGGAACATTGGAAACATATTTAGGTGACTAGCAATGATTCAACCAATCAATATTTTTTTGCACTTTGCTCTCTTAAAGAAAAGGTGGTCGTTTGGGAAACAACTAGGAGAAAGGAGGTTGATAAGGCTCTTAGATTAGTTGAACATGAGCTAGAGAAAATCTTCTCAATCCACTAGGATTGTCAAGGGGTCATGCCAACTATGGAAGTGGGTTGGTTGTTGGAAGTAAAAGGGTACATTTTTTTGTTAAAACATGAACATATGTGGCATTTGAAAAGTAGAGCTCTTTGGCTCGAGGTAGGCGATCAAAATACTAAGTTCTTACAAAAATTTTCCAACTTTAGGAGGAATCACAATACCATATGGGAGTTGGAGGATCAAAATGGGAATACGGTTTAGGGTTTTGATGGATTGGCCTCACTTGGTGTTGATTATTTTCAATCTATGTTTAAAGAGCCTGACCATGTCAAGATGGGGGATGTTTTAAAACTAATCTCGTATTTTCCCCACCATGTTGATGAAGAAGAGAACAAATAATTGTATCGTGAAGTATCAAAGGACGAGCTTCAAGCGATGATATCTATTTTCAAGAAAGATAAAATCCCCAAACTTGATGGATGGACGAAAAATTTCTTTGAAGATTTTTTTGAGGTCATGAAAGATGATCTCTTGCAAGTTTTGGAAGAGGTCAGACTCTCAGGAAATATGTCAGGAAACATCAATTCCACTTTTATTTCTATAATTCCCAAATCAGATTGTCCCACCACCTTTGAGGATTTTCAACCTATAGCTCTTTGTAACTGTGTGTACAAAATCTTTGGAAAAATAATTGCAGTGCACCTGAAGCCTGTTTTGTCTAACATTATGTCTTTAGAGAAATTTGGATTCCTTAAGGAAAGCTTATCCATGAGGTAGTTGGCTCGATGTAGGAAGGTCTTCAAACAATTAAAACTCAGAAATAACTCGTGTTTGTTGTAAAAATTGATTTATCAAAGGCATATGATTGAATTTTGTGGTTATATCTTCAGTTGCTGATGTTGCACATTGGCTTTGTGCTTCCATTGGTAAAATGGATTATGTCTTGTGTATCATCTGTGTCTTTTTTTGTTCTCATAAATGGTGCATGGTCACAATTCTTTAAGTACTCATGGGGTCTTCATCGGGGTTGTCCCCTTTCACCTTATCTCTTTTTACTAGTGATTGATGGGCCTAGCCAAATTATTAATGATGCTAAGAGAATGCATATTTTTTCTGGGGATCAAAGTGGGTAGATTGGAGTGCCTCACACATATGTTGTTCGTGGACAATATCTTAATTTTATGTTTCTGTGAAAAGTCAGAATTTAGGGTCTTAAATGAAATTCTGGATCTTTTCTGTGGGGCAACAAGGATGGAGATTAAAACTCATAAATCTATAATTTTTTTCCCAGAGGTGGAGAAGGCTCTTAGACGCTCTATCTCAAATATTTTTTTGTACCCTTCTTTTGATCTTAAGGATGATATAAAATATCTAGGGTTCAAACTTAAGGCAAATCATTATGGCATCAAGGATTGGAAATGGTTGCTCTCTCACATTGATACACACATCAACTTTGGGTGTCACAAGTGGATTTCCAAGGGGGGAAGACTTACACTCATAAAATCTGTTATAGAAGAAATCCCTGTGTATTGACACCTCCTGGCACTTATAACGAAAGATATTCTTATGCGTATCCAAAAATTATGCTTCAATTATCTATGGAAAGGCAACATAGAATTATTTGGATCACATTTGGTGAATTGGAAATTTTTGTCCAAGCTAAAGGCCCAGGGGGTTGACGTCTTAAATACTTATTGCTCTTTGGCTGAGCCCTAGTTGCAAAGTCATTGTGGGTCTTCTTGACACAAGACAATTTATGGTGACAAATCCTGGTGGATAAGTACATTTCTTTAGTTTCCATTTTGGATTGGATTCGTCATCGAAATAAGTCAATGTATAATATTTCCAATTAGTGGTAGGAAGTCACTTTAGATTTTCCGATCATAGGAAAATTATGGGAATGGAAAATGGGTTATGATTTATTTATTTGGGTTGGATTGGATTGGATGCTATTATGGGACGTAGTGAGCACATTTTTCTTCAAGAAATTGGCTAGTGTACTCTAAATCGTATAGGGGATCCATTACTTTCAATAGTATGGGAACAAGGTTGGATTTCAGTGGAGGATCTAGAGCTTGAGGCACAATGGGAACTATCTTGGGCATCTTTTCTCATGGAACTAAGGAGAGATCATGTTCGGTTGGTGGATGTTGAGGATGAATTGGTTTGGGCCTATAATTAGATGAGGGGTCGATATATAGCTAAGCATGGGTATCAAGCCTTGATGCAAGTGGATGAGGGTGTCAAAGAGTGGTGGTTCAAAAAACTTTGGAAAATTAAAGGCCCACCAAAATGTATTTGTTTCTTTTGGCTTGTGCTCAAAGGTCGAGTTTTGACCTAGGATCAACTTTAGCGTAGAGGTAATTATGGTCCAAGAATGTGTTATCTTTGCAACAATGCAGAGGAAATAAATTTGGATTTATTCTTGTACTATGGTTTTACTCGATAGGTCTGGTATGATTTAGAACGTTCTTTGGGATTTGAACATATTTGGGATAAAATATCTGTGGAGGAAAGTTTTAGGGGCTATTTTACTGATCGAAATTTGCAGTCGATCAAACTTCTTTCTATAGTAGTGGCTTGGGATCTCTGGTTCGCTCATGATGAGATCCTTTTTGAAGGAAAAATTGTCCCTCCATTTAAAGTTTCACATCAATTTTTAACTTTGGTGACAATTTATAAGATTGAAAAACCTATGGGGATCACTCAGGTTTCTGAAGAGGTGGTTGCTAATAGAAGTTTGTCTTGGGGATTTTTTGATGGAGCTTTTCGAGGTTATAATTGAATTTGTGGCTTGGGTTTCATTTTTCACAAATTCTCACTATGTGACGGGCAAAGCCAATTTGGGGCTGAGAAAAAATAATATGGGTGAGATGACGGCTCTTTCTTCCCTTCTTTAGCATGCAGTAAAGATGGGAGTGCTAACCTTACAGGTCATGGGTGATTCCAAATTTACTATAGATTGGATGAATGATGAGATTCAATTGGAAAATATGATTTGTTGGCTCTTGGTCAAACATTTAAATCCATTTATGCTCTCTTTCAAGTTATCAGTTTTGGGCATATATACAGGGACAAGTATTCGATTACCAACTCACTTTCAGAAGAGGCTATTCTTTTGACTGAAAATCTATTGATTCTAGAATAATTCTTTGGTGGGGAGATGATTTCCCACAATGAAGAGAACTTCCTTCCTCTGTAATTTTTGATGTGTTTATCTGGTTGGGTGGTTATGTTGGATATCATTAGAGGCATGCTATTTTTTAGTTTCTATAGTTTAGAGATGAAGTTTTTGTGCCATGGGGTTGTAACACACCCACTATCATAATTTTAAAAATTTTGGGGTTAATCTCCCACAAATGGGAAATCTCCAGAAGCCTGCACTTGCAAGTTGCCAACCCCTGGTTCAATACCGGGACTCGGGGTTTCGGAGGTTGCAGTGTCGAGGGTCCCTGTCCTCTCGAATCCCCGATCACCGATGGAACAAGTTTTCAACACGCCCCGTCCCTAAGGCTAGCCCTTACTGGCTATACCTTGGTCTATATGACCGGCCTCCGTGACCGTGGCCTTGTATCATCCTGTCGGGATTCGGGTTGTCCCACAACAAAGATTTGGCGCATACTGAACCCCGAATCCGCAATCTTCGATTTCGCGATATAATCAAGTCTTATTTAAACAACCATTAATTAATCCTTGATGAAGGTTTAAGTGTTAAGTTAAATTATGTCGGGCTTTCGGGGTTCGTGAGTTCTCCTGACGTGATTCTTTTGTATGCAGGAAACCCGAAATGCCGAACCCCGATCCCTCAGGATCCTCTAACACGTGTCCTCGTAATGAACAGCTCAGATCTCATCAGGAAATCGCGGATCGCGATTTCCTGTTGCACGATTTCCTTACCATCGAGAACTCCGATTTCCCGATCTACGACTCTACGGGATCCTCTGACATGCGTCCTCGAACAATGGACGGTCCAGATCTGGTCGGGAAATCGCGTATCGCGACTTCAATATGTATGAGTCTTTTGTTCCCGGAAACCCCGATTTCCCGATTTTCGTCCGATCTCTGACACCTGTCCCGTGTGAACGGACGACTCAGATCTTATCGGTAAATCGCGGATCGCGATTCCGGGTGGCAAGAGTTCTATGTATTCGAAATCCCCGATATGCCGAACTCCGACTCTCCGGGATCCTCTGCCACGTGTCCCTACTGTTGGATGACACAGATCAGCTCGGGGATTCACGAATTGCGACTTCCTATTTCAAAGGTTCTACCCTCCTAAATCCTTCGATGGATGAAATCCCGACGACTCCCCAGAACGCTGACACGTGTCGTACTGAGATCAACGGCTTACGGGATTTCTGCTCCAGATCTGATGGCTCGGATCTCTTCCTCGCATGCCTGCCCCTGCGCTTAACCCCTGCGTAGCTTCTCCAGACCCGACGGCTGACAGGTAATTGGACCGAGATCTAACGGTCCAGATTCGTTCTTTTGGATCTTGGAGGTTACATCCCCAATTTCTCGTTGCTCACGATGGTAGAGGACGAAGGAACAAGGTATGTAACGCCTTCATTACTTCCGTCGATCTAATGGTCGTGAATGACTATGGGTCTTCCGACGAGATCTCATCCGTCGGCTTGTCACTCCTCACAACACTACTACCTTGGAACCTTAATGGAATCGTTCCTCCTCGTACAGGGTTAATGAGGCCTATA
>SNQJ01S0022601.1:54372-66979 GCA_010110895.2 Picea sitchensis
AATTATGGTCCAAGGATGTGTTATCTTTGCAAGAATGCAGAGGAAATAAATTTGGATTTATTCTTGTACTATGGTTTTACTCGATAGGTCTGGTATGATTTAGAACGTTCTTTGGGCTTTGAACATATTTGGGATAAAATATCTGTGGAGGAAAGTTTTAGGGGTTATTTTACTGATCGAAATTTGCAGTCGATCAAACTTCTTCCTATAGTAGTGGCTTGGGATCTTTGGTTCACTCATAATGAGATCCTTTTGAAGGAAAAATTGTCCCTCCATTTAAAGTTTCACATCAATTTTTAACTTTCCTGACAAGTTATAAGATTGAAAAACCTATGGGGATCACTCAGGTTTCTGAAGAGGTGGTTGCTAATATAAGTTTGTCTTGGGGATTTTTTGATGGAGCTTTTTGAGGTTATAATTGAATTTGTGGCTTGGGTTTCATTCCATTTTTCACAAATTCTCACTATGTGACGGGCAAAGCCAATTTGGGGTTGAGAACAAATAATAGGGTGAGATGACAGCGCTTTCTTCCCTTCTTTAGCATGCAGTAAACATGGGAGTGCTAACCTTACAGGTCATGGGTGATTCCAAATTTACTATAGATTGGATGAATGATGAGATTCAATTGGAAAATATGGATTTGTTGGCTCTTGGTCAAACATTTAAATCCATATATGCTCTCTTTCGAGTCATTAGTTTCAGGCATATATAGAGGGACAAGTATTCGATTTTCGACTCACTTTTAGAAGAGGCTATTTTTTTGACTGAAAATCTATTGATTTTGGAAGAATTCTTTGGTGGGGAGATGATTTCCCACAATGAAGAGAACATCCTTGCTATGTAATTTTTGATGTGTTTATTTGGTTGGGTGGTTGTGTTGGATATCATTAGAGGCATGCTATTTTTTAGTTGCTATAGTTTAGAGATGAAGTTTTTGTGCCATGGGGTGTAGGTTATTCCGAGACAATGTTCATCAATTGCAGTTTAGATGTTTTACTGAATGCATATGCACCTAAGGATTGTAACTCTTTTTCTCTAGAATATAAGTTACGTTTTTTTTTCCGAGAAAAAACCATTGTCGATGAAAGAGTTATAACAAAGCCCATGGATATGCGTAAATTATTGAGGAAGAGGTAGTTGCATGTACAAAAAAAAATGTACTATAGACAAACAAGATGCATGCATGTGAAGATGATATGCATGCAAGTGCTTTAGAGAAGATAATCATACCAAAAGAAAAGGTGTAGACGCGTGCATGTAGGAAGCAATAGAGTATTGAGGTGTGGAGGATGTATGCATACATGGCAAAAGTGTTGGGGTATATCAACGCATGACAAAGTGGGAAATTGAAATGATGCATGTAGAAAACAAATTGTCAAGCATGAGGAGGATAAAGACCATTATGGTACAATGAAGTAGAACATTGGAGGACTCTTGTAACAATTACAATGGTGGAAGACAATGAAGAACCACGAGGAAGACAATGAAGAACTATGACGCAACCGCACCCCTCGGAGCACGACCGCTCTCCTCAGGACCTTCTTTCTGCTCAGCCCGAAGAACTCTATGGCTATTCTATCTTCCAATCGGAAGATCTACACCCCACAGGTTCTACCTCATGCGACCCTCTCTTCTCCCTTTCGTAGGATCGGGACTTCGCGACTTCGTGAGTTCACAGTGGTTTCCAGGATTCTCGAATCCCCGAGACCCGATGTGTCAGTCAACTCGCTAATCTATCCCTTGTCGGGACTCCTATCCTTGTCGCGACTTCGTGACTTGCGACGGCCAACACTTAATATTCCAGCAGCCGATACTTGATGCCCGAAATACCGATCTCGCGACCTCTCTCCCTCGCGATTTCACTTCTCGCGAGATTATATGACTCCTTTCTCAACTTCCGATATCCGAGATGTCGATACGCCGATATCTCGCATCACCCCTCCGTGGCCCACACTATCCACGCAACTGTCGGGGCTTAGCTTCTCGTGCTCTCGCGACTTTTGCGACCAAACCTTCCACTCTTTTCTTGCGATGATCCGATAGCCGATCTACGGGTAGCTCCACACTCCACGTGACCCCGATTGACGTTTTCTGTTCGTCCAAGCTTCGGGTTTTTTTTCACTCCTGCACTGCAACCTCCTTGCTCCTTCCGCAAGATCCGATGGCCCTCAGAGCTTCGTGAAATCTCCCCGCTGGATTCAACCGTCCGCTTCTTCCTCGTTCAATCCACGAAACGACGAACCGTTCCTTTCCCCGGACTAGTCAATCTGCGCGCAAACCTGCGGCGCTCCCAACGACTTTCACGTGCAACTTCTGTCTCGACACTTCAATGAAATCGAAGGTATATCCTTCCTGAGTTCCGACGACTTCAGTTCCCTCCGGAAGAGGCTCTTGTACGCACTCCTTGCGGCGAATCTTCAGACATGCTAAGTGTTGAAGTCTTTGATCCTGCGCACTCCTGCAGTAGAAATCTTGATTTCCTTTGCTCAGAATCGCAATTCTGAGACTTCGTCCAGCCTGCGCACGCCTTGCACGGTTCTGGTGCCCAACCTGCACTTCTTGGAACTTAGTACAAAAGTTCTCTCTATTTGAACCCGGCAGTCACGCACTCCTTGCGGACAAATTCAACTGCACTCCTTGCAGGAATTCTCTGGTTCAAGATAGAGAAACAATTGAAACTAACTCCTTGCTCTCACAGACTTCACTTCAACCATGAAATCACATACACAACATATAAAAGCAAATGTATGACAAGAAGCAAACATTCAAGAGCAGAATATCAACAATACACAGAGAATGACACAACCATGGAAATTGAATCAAAGCTTTATTCTATTAATTCAATATCTGTACATGGAGGTTCTTGATACACTTCTCTGCGTGCTCTCTTCAACAATATTGCTTCATAATGTTACAATGTACAAAGGAGGGTGTCTATATCCCATTTCCCTCTCGAGCTCTAAAGCTATCAAATCTAGAAAGAAATTTCTATCTACTTTCATTAACTCTATTAAATGCCTCATCTACCTAAGGACGTGAGCTATCCGCTCAAGGTCCGTTTACAATGTACAAGTGTGCTTCATCAAATCAACACGTTAATGTTTGCGCAACAATATCAAGGTGAAATTCAAAAAGAAATTTGTTGGCTTGTCCAGCTGTCTCCCGCCTTCGCGCTGGCTCGCTTGACGTGGGCGATGCTCCTGCATCATACTCCCCCGCTTGAAAATTTTCATGGGATCCTGTCCATGAGCTCCTGCACGGTCTGTCCATGCTTCTGGATTACTGCTTCTGTTTCCCAGCTGGCATCCTCCACTGGGTGATTCTTCCATTTGACCAGATACTCAAAGTATTATTTTCTCCGGGTCTTCCTTCCCACTCGTTTGTCCAGTATGCATTCCATCTGCGGCTTCTCTGCAACTGGCAATTGCTTCTGTCACTGGATCACTGGTTCCTCAGTTCCAGTCTCTACTTCCCCAGCCCTGTATGGGTATAGATCCGAAACATTAAATATCGGAGATATCCCAATGCCATCCGACAATTCAATCTCATACACATTCTCTCCAAATTTCTTCAGGACTCTGCATGGACCAATCTTTTTCATTTTTAATTTGTTGTATGTTCCTCTCGGGAACCTTTCCTTCCTCAGATGCGGCAGAACTAAATCGCCAACTTCATACTGAAGTGGTCTCCGATGCTGATCTGCTCTGCGTTTGTACTCCTGATTTGAATCGATCAGTCGCTGCTTCATCCTGCTGTGAAGTTCTTTCATCGCTTCAGCGAACTCCTCTGCACTAGCATTGCTATTCGCAACCCGTTCTGACTCCCTGAGTTCAGAAAATCCCCTCGGTTGTGTCCCATACATAATCTGAAATGGACTTTTAGTTGTACTCTGATTCACTGAATCGTTGTACGCGAACTCCGCCTGTGGCAACACATTGTCCCAACTACTGTGATGCTCCGTCACCAGGCTTCTCAGTAAGTCTCCCAGACTCTTGTTAACCACTTCCGTTTGTCCATCTGTCTGGGGATGATACGCAGAACTAAATGTCAGATTAGTTCCCAGCTTCTTCCAGAGTGTCCTCCAGAAATGGCCTATGAATTTAGTGTCCCTGTCTGAAACAATACTTTTCGGCAATCCATGAAGTCTAACAACCTCTTTGAAAAACAAGTTTGCGATGTGCGTCGCATCGCTGGTCTTCTGGCATGAAATGAAATGTGCCATCTTCGAAAACCTGTCAACCACTACAAAGATGGAATCAACTCCTCTTTGCATCCTTGGCAATCCTAATACGAAATCCATGCTTATTGCCTCCCATGGCCTCTCCGGTATGGGCAATGGCTGATAAAAACCTGCATTCTGTTTCCGGCCCTTCGAGTGTTGACAAATTTTGCATCTGTCAACAAATCGTTTGACATCCGCTCGCATGCCTGGCCAAAAATATGATTTGCTCAGCTTTGCGAATGTTTTTCCGTGGCCAAAATGCCCTGCGAAGCCTCCGCTATGTTTTTCCTTTAGCAAATTCTCCCTCATGGAGCAATTTGGGATACACAGTTGATTGCCTCTAAACAACAATCCCTCTTGGATCATGTAGTCTATCCATGGGCTCCGATCCCTGAGAACCGGATTCTCAACCGCTTCATATGCTTCCGCAAAATCTGCATCACCTGCATACATGTCCTTGAGGTCTTCAAAACCCAAGGTTTTAACTCGAAACTCCTGCAGCAACAAACATTTCCTGCTCAAAGCATCAGCCACTTTGTTAGCAGTTCCTGAAATATGTTTGATTACAAATGTAAAATTCTGCATATACTCTACCCATTTTGCATGCTTCTGATTCAACTTATCCTGTTGACTCACAAACTGCAATGCATGATTATCGATGTACAATACAAATTCCTTTGGGATCAAGTAATGCCTCCACTTTTTCAGTGCCTGTATGATAGCATAAAACTCTTTATCATACGTGGAGTATTTCAGCTTTGCGTCATCCAGCTTCTCGCTGAAATATGCAACTGGCCTGTCCTCCTTGCTTAAGACCGCTCCTATGACATATCCACTTGCATCACATTTCACCTGAAATGTCTTCCGAAAGTCTGGCAACACTAACACTGGTTGCTCTGTGATCTTTCGCTTCAACAGATTGAAGCTCTTTTCAGCCTCTGCTGTCCAGTGAAAATTCTTATGTCGCTTCTTCACTGTGTCCATCATTGCTGCGCTAATCCCACTGAAATTCCTAATGAACTTTCTGTAGAAACTAGCCAAACCATGGAAACTTCTCACCTCAAACACATTTCTCGGTGATGACCAATTCTTGATCACTTCCACTTTACTTGGATCCATTTTCAACTCATTTGCCGAAATAACAAAACCCAAATAAATGAGCTCTGTCTTCATAAACAAATATTTCTTCATGTTGATCAACAACTTCTCCTGCTGTAGCTTCCTCATCACAATGGCCAAATGTTTCAAATGTTCAGCCTTTGTCTTACTGTAGATCAATATATCATCCAGATATACGACTACAAATTTCCCGATGAATTCCCTCAGGACTTCATTCATCAGTCTCATGAATGTGCTCGGCGCGTTTGTCAAGCCAAACGTCATGACCAACCATTCGTACAAACCTTCGTTTGTTTTGAATGCTGTCTTCCACTCGTCGCTTTCTCTGATGCGAATTTGGTGGTATCCGCTCTTCAAGTCTATCTTGGAAAAATAATTTGCCCCGCTCAGGCAATCCATCAGATCATCCATTCTCGGCAGTGGAAATCTGTACCTGATGGTGATTTTGTTGATCGCTCTTGATTCTGTACACATTCTCCAGCCCCCGTCTTTCTTTGGACTAAGCACTGTTGGAACAACACACAGACTCAGACTTTCTCTGACCAGTCCTTTATCTAGTAACTCATGTACTTGCCTTTTGACTTCCTCGTTCTCCTGAGGTGTCAATCTATACGCAGCCTTGTTTGGCAAACTGCTTCCTGGTATTAGATCAATGTGGTGACTCACACTCCTCATCGGTGGCAACGAATGAGGTAATTCGTCCACGATGATATCAACGAACTCATCCAGTAGTTCCTGAATCTCAACTGGCAAGTCATCCACTCTTGTGCTAGTCAGGACAATTCTTGGTTTCCTGACCACAAAGAATTGTGGATCTTCCTTCTTCTCCATCTCTGTGAGAAGTTCCTTCCCACTCATGAGAAGTATGGTGCTGCTTACTTCCGACTTCACTTCTTTATCCTTTATCGGAAGCAACTTATGGGTTCTCCCATTCTTCTCTAAAGTATATGTGTTTATCTTCCCATCATGAATCACATTTCTGTCATATTGCCATGGTCTACCCAGCAATAGATGACATACGTCCATGGGAATAACATCACACAAAATCTCATCATGGTATCCCCCCATTTTGAATTCAACTAAACACTGTTTAGTGACACTCACCTGATGTCCTTTTTGTAACCACGAGACTTTATATGGACTCGGGTGATCAGTCGTTTCCAGCTCTAATTTTTCCACCATCTCGGCTGAAACGAGATTGTCGGTGCTTCCACTGTCCACAATGACCTTGCATTTCCTGTCCTTGGCTGTGCAAGCTGTTCTGAACAGTCTGGTCCTTTGCACTGAGCTTTCCACCTCCTTCTCGGGTGTCAAAAGAACCTTATGCATCCCAAGCGATCTTCCGCTGTCTGCATCTTCATTCTCAGCATCACGCCTCTGCTCTTCTGCGATGTGAGTTTCTCCTACATCTTTCTTTTTCTTTGGACACTCATATGACTTGTGCCCATTCTTCCCACATGTGAAACATGTGATCACTCCACCTCTTCCTCTACCTCGACCTCTAGTACGAGGAAGAGTATTTGCATCAGCAGAATCTCCTCGTTGGTCATTCGGCTGTCCTCTCATCTCAACATACGGCTGCCTCTGTTGTGAGGTTCCGCCTCTTTCAACCTTACCCTGAGGTCTCTTCCATTCCTCCCTGGGCTTCTGGAATTTATCCTGGGCAACTGCTTTGCCTCTTGGTTGGCTTCGACCTCTGCCTCGCTGTCCTTGTTTTCGGCTCAGCTTCTCCTCAGCTTTCAGAGCCATCTGGTAAGCATATTCCATCGTTTGGATGGTTATCATGCTTAATTCATCCTGAATGTCATATCTCAGACCATTCAGATATCTTGCAACCTTCTCATCATCGCTCTCCCGATGACCCGCTCTGATGTTCAGTCGATAGAATTCCTCGGTGTATTCTTTCACTGTCATCAGTTTCTGTTTCAGGTTCTGCATTCGCCTGAACAGAGTAATTTGATAATCCCTTGGGATGAACTTTGCCTTCATCTTAGCAATCATTCGATCCCATCTTTTGATATTTTGCTTGCACTTGCAGTGTCTATCAGCTTGTAGCTTGTCCCACCACAATGCTGCATGTCCTTTCAAGCGCGTAACTGCATGCTTGACCTTCTTGTCATCTTCCACATCTTCATAATCGAAGTATGTGTCAAGAGCTCTTATCCAATCTAGCAGTTCCCCTGCATCCAGATTCCCCTCATAGACTGGAATGTCCATTTTCACCTTCGCACCCATCCTTGCGATGGCCTTAATCAATCGCTCGGTTGATGCATCTTCTGCTGTGACCTCTTCTGCATGTCCAGCTTCCTCTTCTACTTCGGAATCACTAAGATCCCCAACACCAACTCCGCGTCTTTGTGCTGTCTCCATCTCTTCGAGTCTTGCTCGGAGATCTCTCATCTGCCGCTCCATTTCTGGATTTCCTGCTGGTCTACCTCTTCTTCGCACCTCCCTATCTTCTGGGTCTGGTGACTGTCTTTCTCTTTTGGGCGGCATGATGTATTCTTCTTCTCTCTGCTACAGAAAGCAAAGAAATCCTGCTCTGATACCACTCTGACGCAACCGCACCCCTTGGAGCACGACCGCTCTCCTCAGGACCTTCTTTCCGCTTGGCCCGAAGAACTCTATGGCTCTTCTATCTTCCAATCGAAAGATCTGCACCCCAAAGGTTCTACCTCACACGACCCTCTTTTCTCCCTTTCATAGGATCGGGACTTCGCGACTTCGTGAGTTCACAGTGGTTTCCAGGATTCTCGAACCCCCGAGACCCGATGTGTTAGTCAACTCGCTGACCTTTCCCTTGTCAGGACTCCTATCCTTGTCGCGACTTCGTGACTCGCGACGGCCAACACTTAAGATTCCAGCAACCGATACGCGATGCCCGAAATACCGACCTCGCGACCTCGCTCCCTCGCGATTTCGCTTCTCGCGAGATTATATGACTCCTTTCTCAACTTCCGATATCCGAGATGTCGATACGTCGATATCTCGCATCACCCCTCCGTGGCCCACACTATCCACGCAACCGTCGGGGCTTCGCTTCTCACGCTCTCGCGACTTTTGCGACCAAACCTTCCACTCTTTTCCTGCGATGATCCGATAGCCGATCTACGGGTATCTCCACACTCCACGTGACCCCGATTGACGTTTTCTGTTCGTCCAAGCTTCGAGTTTTTTTTCACTCCTGCACTGCAGCCTCCTTGCTCCTTCCGCAAGATCCGATGGCCCTCGGAGCTTCATGAAATCTCCCCGCTGGATTCAACCGTCCGCTTCTTCCTCGTTCAATCCACGAAACGACGAACCGTTCCTTTCCCCGGACTCGTCAATCTACGCGCAAACCTGCGACGCTCCCAACGACTTTCACGTGCAACTTCTGGCTCGACCCTTCAATGAAATCGAAGGTATATCCTTCCTAAGCTCCGACGACTTCAGTTCCCTCCGGAAGAGGTTCTTGTATGCACTCCTTGCGGTGAATCTTCAGACACACTAAGTGTTGAAGTCTTTGATCCTGCGCACTCCTGCAGCAGAAATATTGATTTCCTTTGCTCAAAATCGCAATTCTGAGACTTCATCCAGCCTGCGCACGCCTTACATGGTTCTGGTGCCCAACCTGCACTTCTTGGAACTTAGTACAAAAGTTCTCTCTATTTGAACCCGACAGTCACACACTCCTTGCGGACAAATTCAACTGCACTCCTTGCAGGAATTCTCTGGTTCAAGATAGAGAAACAATTGAAACTAAATCCTTGCTCTCACAGACTTCACTTCAACCATAAAATCACATACACAACATATAAAAGCAAATGTATGACAAGAAGCAAACATTCAAGAGCTGAATATCAACAATACACAGAGAATGACACAACCATGGAAATTGAATCAAAGCTTTCTTCTATTAATTCAATATCTGTACATGGAGGTTCTTCATACACTTCTCTGCGTGCTCTCTTCAACAATATTGCTTCATAATGTTACAATGTACAAAGGAGGGTGTCTATATCCCGTTTCCCTCTCGAGCTCTAAAGCTATCAAATCTAGAAAGAAATTTCTATCTACTTTCATTAACTCTATTAAATGCCTCATCTACCTAAGGACGTGAGCTATCCGCTCAAGGTCCATTTACAATGTACAAGTGCGCTTCATCAAATCAACACATTAATGTTTGCGCAACAATATCAAGGTGGAATTCAAAAAGAAATTTGCTGGCTTGTCCAGCTGTCTCCCGCCTTCGCGCTGGCTCGCTTGATGTGGGCGATGCTCCTGCATCAAACTACGAGGAAGACGAAGAGACAATATTACCAAAAAATAAATAGAATCCCTTCGAAGAGGAGTGTGACATCTTAAGTTAGAATTATAGAACTACAATGAGACTTAGGCTGCCACATACCACAAGCTTGATTGGAAGGTCTAGAGTTCTAAAGTGATGACTATGTGCCATGAGAGTATGCTATAATGAAAAGTCATAATTTGTGCATGTACTTGTAATCGTATAATGAGAATGAGTATACGATTTCCTTAATGAGATGTTTAATTGATTATGTTGAATTTATTTTTGTTGATATATATTTTTTTTTTACAATATTGATCTTTGTTTTGGATGGTTGAGTGCAAATTAAATTATGCTTATACTGCTGCAAATGTAGAGGGATTTTGGATCCATAGTGTTCATTGCTACATCATTTGGTATTAGAGGGGAAAAGGTTTCGCAAATGTAGAGGGATTTTGGATCCATAGTGTTAATCACTACATCATTTTGGTATTAGAGGGGAAAAGGTATTTGCAAAAAGATAATGTGAAGTTTCTCAAGATTGAAGATTTTGTAATGTGAAGTTTATGAAAATTGAAGATTTTTTAAGAGAAGAGATGGAATAAGGCTTTGAAAATTTTGTGAAGGAGAACTCAACATTTGGAGAAGGCTCATAAGTTTCATGATTGTAGAAATGACTATACCATTTAGACCTATGAAATTGGAGAGAACCAGAAATGAGTATACTAGTCTAATAGCTACCTAAGTACACCCATATCCCTTGGAGAAAAAACACAAGAAAAGTTTAAAATAAGAATTATGAATTGTATGAAATAATATTCCTTATCTTAAAAGTATATTATTTATTGATTTGACTTAACTTAGGGAGTCTCTTTCAGCATGAAAAGTGCCGTGTATTTTTGGTGGACAATAATAATAATAATAATAATAATCTATTTTTAAGGTCAAGGCCAAGCTAGACACCAAATTGGCATATAAGACAATGGAAAATCATGCGTGGTAGTTGGTATTTATGGTAATTATATGTTATATAAAATATAAATTAGTTTATAAAAGTTATACGGATGAAAATTAATTCTGAAATTTGGCGTTTTATCTTATGAGGAAAATGGTTTAGGGGTCCAAATTTCGGGGTCTAAGTGATTAGTGTATATTCATTTTAATTTTTCATATGGGTTATAAGTGATTAGTGTATATTTATTTTAATTTTTGATATAAAGAGTGGGAGGGGTAAAAGAATATAAGTGTAAATTTTTCGTCTTATGGTTGATATTATTTTATTATATTTTTAGATTTCAAATATTTTCAGAGAAAAATAAGTAGATCGTAACTTTACGATATTTGTATGAGGTTGTCAATTCTTGCTAGCTCAATTGGTTAAGGCGTGGGTTTTGTTTGCTAGGCGACCCGAGTTCAATACCGTTACAATGTGTTTAGTTAAGAGGAGACACTAAAAAAACCATCCATGTTAAGGGTTAGTGTGGCCTAGGCCGAGTGCGATCCTAGGGCGATTTTTATGGTTTAGATGCCCTTGGGTTGTGGTTTCTTAGCTAACGGTTGAAAAACTGGCCCCGCAAGTGATGACCATTTCTAGCAAACAAAAAATTATTTGTATGAGATTAGTTATGGAGGCCGTGGTTCTTGAGATGACAATGTGTTGCAATAACTCAGTTTACTACATTTGTAAAGATACATTTGAAATTTCTATGAATTTTGATTTGTTAAATATTCAGATAGTACTTTTATCTCAACTTTGCTCAAATATCTAGACGATCCTTTTGTCTCAACTTTACTCAATCATATTAGTAATTTGATACAATTCATTAAGATACCCTAATACTCTAGGTTTAAGGTCTTAAATGCTCTATGAAATTTAATACAATTCATTAAGATACCCTGATACTCTAGGTTTAAGGTCTTAAATGCTCTATGAAAATTGCACCTTTATGTTAGAAACAATAATTTAGAATTTCTTCCTCGAGGTATAGCAAGAAGCATTAAGTTTTTTTTACAAGTTTGGTGTTGTTATATAATTAAAAAGCTATACACATATCATTTAACAAGCATCATTTTAAATTGTTCAAAAAACATGGATTGTGTTTTGACTCATCTAATCCAAATTTACTCAGAAGGTAGGTAAGTACTTGGTCAACTATGGTCAAAATGGCCAAGACCTAACAAGTTTAATTAGACTTTGTCAAGACAAGTAAAGTTGGTCAATGACACACAAAACCATAAAGTGATTAAAAACATTCACTTTTAAGAGTTTTATTTATTTATTTATTTGGTTAATTTAACTTCAACCATTTATCTTTCATATTAATGTTTAATTTGGATTATTTTTGAAAATCTTAATTAGAATAAATAAACTTTAATATTTTTCTATTTAATTTTAAATATTTATCTTTAATTTGATGTAAAATAAAAAATCCCTCTCCTTTTTTTATTATAAATTTATAAATTTATCAAAATCATATACCTCTCCTTTTTTTTATTATAAATTTTGAAATTTCTTAAAAATCATATCCCTCCCACGAGAATAAGGTGAAAACTCTTTAATCATGCTAGTTTGTTACAACAACACTATCTTCTTCTTGTTATTATGTCGAGTTTTATGTATTTTAACATTTTGTTGGGATTCACAACTCATTACTTTCAAATCCTTGTAATTCATTATTGGAAATGATTTCAAATCCTTCTAATTCGTTATTGGAAATTATTTGTATATATGGGATTAGACTTCAATGTTGAAGTCAACAAATTATCACTCATTGGATATGTCATTATGAGGACTTTGAGGTAAATTATCACTCACAAGATATGTCGTTATGAAGATTATGTATTTATTTTTTAAAGGTTGCACATTGACTATATATATATATATTTCAAAATAGTTAAAGAGTCAAGTTTATGTTTTCTAATAAGATTTTAGATTTTAGTGATTTTGATTTTGTTTCGATGAATTTGTAAATATTAAGATGAAAAAAATTTATTAATAT